>JABUQX010112251.1:0-15664 GCA_015478945.1 Trachelipus rathkii
ATTGAGTGTTGTAGATAAGATATATGCTGGTATTTTAGTTAAGAGAATTCGTCGAATAACTGAGGGGCCCTCTCTCTCTCTCTCTCTCTCTCTCTCTCTCTCTCTCTCTCTCTCTCTCTCTCTCTCTCTCTCTCTCTCTCTCTCTCTCTCTCTCTCTCTCTCTCTCTCTCTCTCTCTCTCTCTCTCTTCTCTCTCTTTCTTCTCTCTCTCTCTCTCTCTCTCTCTCTCTCTCTCTCTCTCTCTCTCTCTCTCTATATATATATATATATATATATATATATATATATATATATATATATATATATATATATATAGAGAGAGAGAGAGAGAGAGAGAGAGAGAGAGAGCAAAAATATTCACATTATATACTTAGAGTTGAGTTATTCTATTTAAAAGTTTTCTTTGATAGAAAATTGATTTTATGGTTAACTATTATATTTCAAGTTATTTTTTTATTATTTTATTATTATTTATTATTATATTATTATTAACATTTTATTAATTTCTTTATTATTTTTATTTATTTTATTAAATATTGTTTGTTAAAATATTATTATTTATAGAGTACATTGTAAACGAAATGCAATTTTCTCAGAACAAATGTTCTTTTCATTAGTGTTCGCATCTCAAATATCGGCATAAGCACTGATCCTGCCAAACTAATAACACTTCAATCATTCACACCTCCCACGAATACTGCGGAAACACGATCACTCATCCCTATTAACATCCCTATTACGCAAAAATGCACAATTCATCTGGAACCCAGAACAACAACAACACGTATTTGACACCCTCAAACAAAGTTTACTTCTCAATCCACAATTATCTTTTCCAAACTACAGTAAACACTTTTTCCTCAACACGGATGACTCTTAAAAAGGCCATAGAGCAGTTCTCTATCAACACGATAAAAATGGCAAAGAAACACCACTCTTTTGTCAGTTGCTCCATTTCGAAAGCGAAACTAATTGCACCATGCAGACACTACTAGCAAGAAGTTTGTGGCATAATATTGTGCACGCAGGTGTTCTAAGTTCAACGGGAGAGAGAGTGAGGGGCCCCTTTAACAACCCACCGGTATCTACCGCTTTTTTAGCCAAACAACTCAGGCAGGAGAGACCGCGGAGAGTGTGAGGCAAGTTTGAACACCTCAAATACAATATACAGGCTGGCCAAAACATCAAACATGTGTACCCTGACTATCCTCAGTCCGCAAACCCACCCCCACTCACTAACCGTCGGCCACAACTTACTCATTCGATCTTTCTACTCACACGCTGCAGACCCATAAAATCTTTTCCTGCTCATACCAGAAACTTTTATTGCAGAACGAAGACAAATGCCCGTCGGATTAGGACCCGCGGTTTATAAACGTATCAAACTCTTCGCAACTTCCACAGCCTCACCCACGTCACGCCATTCCATCTTCCAACATGCTATCATACACACATTTTATGGGGAATAGAAACTCCAACTCGGTCGGGGGGCACTGTACTCGAAGTGGAGAGCGTGAGTGACGATACTCGTAACTCGACCATAACCATCCAACTTCTATGCTTCCGCCACTCGTTGCTGCAGAAAGACAGATACAGATTGAGGGCATGAACGATTACACTTTCTCAAATTACTGGGGTGCACTCTCAGTAACAATTCTGTGTCAACTGTGCATTCAATCAATAACAGGTAGCAGGAGCAACAGCGCGCGAGAGGAGCGGGCGCTCCGCATCAAAGATAACACACCCTAGAGTAATGAACCATTCTACTAGAGTACGCTGGACATCTTAACCGCTCTCCCCACTCTGCCACACGTCTGCGTCAATCTAATACATCTCACTTTGTTCAGAGATTCACTTCACCCGATATGTCGAAATAGTATACTCGAGAGGAGAGAGCGAGTGAGAGAGTGAGCGAGTGAGTGAACAGAGAGAGTTCGCCACCAGAAAGTCAATATCTGACCAACCCAGAAATTCAGATCCGAATTCTAAACAGCCTCTGGCTCTCTATGGGGAGAGAGCAGGCTATTGTCTTTAGACACACCCAATCAAACAGGCGGCGAGGGAGTGGAGAGGCGGCAGACACTTAGTTAACTGACACAATCACACAGACTTGGAGTACAAGTTTTTACCGCATTCACACAAATTCTCAATCAACAGCACTTTAATTTCTCGGATCGGCACCATACCCCTTCTTCTCCAGTCTTATAACAAAAGCACCATGGCATACCTTCCCAGATTATAGAGAAGTGGCACACTTCACAAGGACGGGTGCCAACGACCACCCTACAACCGTCAGTGTCACGATTGACGAACTAGCGGAAGAGCACTAACCGGCATCAGAGACAGGCTCGAACCATTTATTAGAGTCCAGCCCAAAAAATCAGATCAAGGCACAATCCAGGGCCTGCGGAGTCGAATATAATTTTTTTTGAGCGAGGGGAGTGCGACTCCTTAAACTTAAAATTTGGATTTTCGACCTCGACCTCCGAACTCCGACTCACTTAAACCAAAATATTGTTCGAACTTCCGATCCGACTCCACTTAAACAAAAATTTTCGACTCCGCACTCCGACTTCCAGCAGCAATCCAAAATTTGGGGTCGACTCCGGCACTCAGAATAGTGCTTACCAGACGGAGTTACTGGAGAAATCTTTTGATTCCGGAACTATTTTTTTTCGCTTGTTTTTTGAGAATTAAAAAATATACCACTTCCCAATGACATCTACATCTCCAAATGGCTATCGAGAGGTATTTTTATTATAAAACACGCCATTATAAAATGTAACAGTTTAATACTTTCAGTCTTCATAATAATAATAATAAAATCATAATGATAATAAGATAATAATTATAATAATACTATAATAATAATAATAATATTAATAATAATAATAATAATAATAATGAATAATAATACTAGCGAATTAACCAGAAGGTCGCTTGCTGTAAATCGAAAGCCAAAAGAATTTCTGAAAAAATTAAAAGATTTATATCCTCTAAGCTGAGATATTCACTAATATAACTAGGAGGAGTATCATTATAGTTATAGTATTATATATATTAATATATATATATATATAATTATATATATATATATATATATATTATATATATTATATTATAATATATGAGGTAGTATATGGGACTTGCTAAATAACACAAAAACGGGTCAGAAAATCAGCCTTTTGAGACCTGTTATATCTATGTGCGGAACAGAGAGGCAAATTGCCCAATATCTGAACAGCAGTATCCAACCATATCTTAATAACTCTCTTCCATAGTTAAATCAAATAATGAACCATTATGTAAATTATCAAACTAAAAACTTGAAGCCACTAATATATTCGCCTCATTTGATGTAGAATCTTTGTTCATTAAGTGTATTCCCCCGGCCCCCCGTACCGTTTTTGATACGGCAATTGACATAGATAATTAAAACGAAGTGTATCACTGCAAATAACCGTAGCGCTCCACCAGAACTATCAGAACAAAATATGAGGAATACCTTTTTTATTAATTTGTTGTACTCCAACACATTTTTTTTTAAATTTAAAGAAAACATATACTTCTCCAAACTGTGGAGTGCGATGGGCTCACCACTTGACCTAGCAGTTGTGTCTGACTTCCTATAATATTCCAATGCTGGAAAACAAAATCCCTGTCGTGAAACAAACAACTTTACGGGGACCGTATTTTAACATAAGGGCTATGTCGACGACACCCTCACTATTTTAAGGAACATAGATCATATACATCAATTCATTCATCAATAGAATTCGAGAGTTGTCATGCTTAAAATTCACAAACGAAACTTAGGTTAATAATGCTATCTGTTTTTTTAGACATCCAAATCATGTTAATTCTCGGACGGCTCATTATCGTACAGGCATGACATGTCAAACCACACTGAATAATGGGTGCTGTAGCGAGAGGGTCGACATTTACAAAGGAATCTAAGAGTCGTAAAACTTTTTAGTTTACGACAGGGCGCGAGAGAGAGGTGGCGAGAGAGCTTGGAAAACTTTGATCGAAGAAATTTGCCGCAATTAAGTATCAATTAATTAACTTGATCATGGAGAGAGTTCAGTGAAAATTCTAATTATAAACCGGGGCGTGAGAGAGAGAGAGTGTGAGGATGTGAGTGTGGAAAGAAAGTAAAAATAATCAGAAAAAATCGATAAATTTCTGTGTGAGAAGTGTGGAGAGTGGTGTGCAATAAGGAAGAGAGAGCCTTACGTAAAATTGTTGAATTTCAAATCAACTAACGAAACCTCAAAAATTTAAAAGTCAGACCTATACTATAAGTCCAAACAACTGAACATCTGTCATCTTCCTTTAGCACACAGAGATGCGTGTTGCCCCGACAAAGCACATCGCGTTGTGGTACCAATGTTATAAAAAAAAGTGCAGGGCTCGATTAACGACGACTGTACGCTCGACATATGTAGTTGGTTTACACGAAAGAAATAGATTGTTCGGACCAGGGCGAATAATTCACGGATCTCTAGCTCTCCATCAAAATATTGAACATTTCAATACTGCGTGCACTTGATCATGATCGAGTAGTGGTGAGGTGTCTTATCACTTTGCAATATTATATGGATCGTGTGAAATCCAGAAACTTAAAATTGGCGGAGGCCTTCTTACCATCAAAACACGCAAAGCCAGACATTAACATGAAAATTTTAATGTAATTGTATCAGTCTGACTCCAATATCATTTGATCGTTGAGCGAGGAGGGTATCAATTTAAAAGACTACCATCTCGCTTACAAGAAATCAATTCCTCTGAAGATTCTCAAATATAAAGACGAAACGCGTCGGTAAAAAATTAAAATATCTTCTTCTTCTCCTGTATATTAAATTTTGCCAAGTTATTTTAAGGGAAATTATAATATGAACAAAAATAATTATTTCGAACGTTGGAAATGAGAAGGCGACAAAAAACTTTTTATAATAATAATAATAATAATAATAATAATAATAATAATAATAATAATAATAATAATAATAATAATAATAATAATAATAATAATAATAATAAATGAATGGAGGAGGATCAATAATCAAAAGAATTATTATAATAATAATATATAAATAGTAGTTTCACTAAATTTTCGGAGCGCGCGAGCGGCGCGCCTGGGCCAATTACACAGGATCGTTCGACTCCGACTCGGGCCGAACTTCCACTTTGCACAGAGTTCTTCGACTGGGGGGGGCCGACTCCGACCCGGGGAAAATTGCAGCGATCTCCCACGACTCCAACTCCACGAGCTCCGATCCGAACTCCGACTCGCGCAGCCCTGGGCCTACAACACAAACAAGCTTTACTAAAAGACATACACATCGGAAATTATGTTTACATCCTAGACACAAAGAAACCTCATCAATCTCCTAAATTGTTTCCGAAATGGTCAGGCCCATTTTTAGTTAAACGCCTCATACCTTTCAACAAGCTTCTTCTCCAATGCCTAAGCACCTCAACAGAATTTATAGTACACACCAGACAATGTCAAGGTCTTTCATAGCATACCTCCAGCAGCACCCACTCAATCAAACAACCCAAATCAATCACACATCCAGCCACATCCTCATCCTTCGCCCAATACTCTCATACACCACCAGCAACCACGACAAGCTATCCTACTATATACCCCACTACCTCCACCTCCTCCTCAACCACCATCTCCACCTTCCAATTTTCCACCACCTCAACCATGTTCTAATCCTAAAAGCATGTCTCCTACTCATACATACACCCCACATTCCGGAACACTACCTAGAAAACCTCTCTTTCCCACATCTCCAACACAACCAACACCTCACTCCCATATACCCAACCTTTCTCCTAACCTAGACATATTCCCCTCTTCACCATGTCTTCTATCTCCACCTTCAGAGGAAACACTAACACCACAACCTACTCACACCCTTCCAACATATCATTTCCAGTAATTACTCTCATAACTTAACTTATTTCTTAATCAATCGTGTGACATAAATAATTAACAAAAATAGTCTTATTTTCATACCTTGGTCTAAATCCATTACTGAATTGCATTAGAAATAATTTAGCTAACGTACAGAAGGTGTTTCACACGATCGAATCGGAAGCAAACATAGCATCAAACCTGAACTAAAAATATAATTTACTGATTATAACGCAGAATGACAAAAACCTAACATACATTACGTTTGGCGTATAAACTATAGCAAATAAACAAAAGTTAGCCATATGTTCTTAAAAACGGAGCTCAGATAATAAGTAACTAAAACATATCTCGACCATACAACACACAATAAGGTAAGGCGAAGGCTGATTGACTCTACCTTCGAGTGAGTATATATATTCCATTACATCTAATCATTACTCTAGTCCTTTTAAACCTATAGTTCTCGATCGTATTGCTTTTCAGGTAGTAATATATAATATTGTATTTATGTATTTTATTCATATATTTTTATGAGTTTCATTTCTTCTAAAATCTTCTCTTTTAATATATAGAAACTTATTATTATTATATTTGCTTTAGGCTTCATGTGGTGACGACTTTTTGTTTTTAAAATAACTTTATTAATATTTAAGAGAAAAGTAATTACTGAATATCATTTCTGTATAGGAAGCGCTTTTTGTGTTTATAAAAATATATTTTTATTTATTTTTAAATTATTTATTTATTTTAAAACTTTTATATTTTTAAAATTTTATTTATTTTTAATTAAATTTTTTAAAAATATGTTAATGTTTATACGAACTACAAAACATTTTTTGAATTTTTAAAGACTTTTAAAAACATTTTTTGACGTAATCATGTAAGAAACTTTTATCTTTTTTTTATAGAAACTTAAAAACATTTAAAACATTTACATTCTTTACATACACAAAAAGCTGTAAATCAGTGAATCAGAAAAATCCAACCCACCCCTCCCTCCCCTTTCTCCGCCCCCAACCCTGCTATCAAGTTGAAGATAGATTGATTCTATTCGACTCAAGTTCATTGCTAATAGAGTATCTATTATATGTGAAAAGAATATAATGTATGCAATTGATAACATATGTTTATTTTTAACGTAATACCTAAGCGCTCGATATATGCTCGACATAACAAAGTTTTTTGACATCAATAAAGTGACTAAGATAACATAAACCATGATGTCGCTTAAGAAATCTAGATGAGGCTATTAACATCAAACAATACTAACATATTATATCTTAAACACGCCAAATTACAACTCAGTTCAACATATTTAAACAAATATTCATACTTAACAAACAGGAAAGTTAACTGACGCAGCATCAGGACCGTACCCGATTTCACACTTTTTTTTACAAACATATCTCTAACATATTCACGGTTATTTACATTAAACATAGTAACATTTAACAAAATTTATCATAACCAACCTAGCTATCACACTGATCAAACGAATTATATTGCTAAAACGTAACAAAGTTTCACATCAATAAAGCTAACAATATCATAATAAGAATATAATGTACACCCCCAAACCTAACAAGCCTTTAAAAACAAATAAACAGTTAACATTAACAAGTATTCAAACTTAACAACAGTAAAGTAACTAACATTGCAACAGAACGTATCCTATTCACACTTTTTTCAAACATATTCCCAAGCATATCACTGTTATTTTTACATTAACTATAACAGTTAACAATAAGTTTACCATTAACTTTATCCTAATTATCATTACAGGTCACAAATAATATTTGCTGACGTAACAAAGTTTTTCACATCAATAAGCTAACATACATATCCTGGAACTAGGAAAATAAAGCACAATGACAAAACCTAACATACTTTATGATCGAATAAATGGCTAAACATTAACAAAGTTAAATACTTTTTCACCACTAAAGTAACTAACAATGTATACAGAACGAACGGTACGAAGCTGATGTGGGTCCTGTTTCACTAGAGTTATGAGATACAAGTCGAGAAATTGTTCAACTCCTCCCACTTTTCGAAACATTACTCAATACATTATTGATTCTTGTTTGGTTCGATTTCGAAACATTAAGGCTATACATTTGATTCATGTTTGTCACAGGGTCAACATAACAAAATTTATTAAAACATTGATGTTTTTGCTAATGGAATGATAACACTCTAAAACTTTTATTTTTAATTTTATTTCTTTAAAAACCTTTTGTTTTTTGGGAAAAAAAATTTTTTAATTTTTTAATTTATTTCGTTAAAACTTTTTGTAGAGTTGTAAAAATTTGTATTCTTTTTATTTTATTAACGTAAAAATGTGTGTTTTTACATACCCAAAGCAGTAAATCACTAAATCAACCCATCCACCCTCCTCTCCTCATTCGGGTCTTCTCTATATCCTATGATCCTATCGATCTATCGATATATTGATTCAAGTCACAATTCGAGTGTATCATTTCGGATAACATAACATAAAAAATCGATACAGTTCATTTCCATGATGCGGTACTTGATCAGAGCGAAAATATTTATGCTATACTTATAACTAAGTATAATCATAAGAATGGAATATCAAGCCGTACTAATTTTATATTTAAAGAGGAACTACATAGACAATCATATCACACTCAGGTCTATATATACATATTTATAATGTATTTCTAAAACAACTCAATTTTTCAGATCTCATACATACTTCCATTAGGGTATATATCATAACATTGAACTTATAATGCTACATCATTAACAAAGGCTCCCAATTACATCTCTCAACGAACACAAATTAAATAACAAGATTACACGCAGACCATATTACATGGCATACAAACAAACGTAACCCTATGCATACTTTGCTCAAGCCAGTATCGTGGCCTCGCCCAATAAGGGCCAGGGCAATGTTAATTTCAGATTAACTTGGTAATAATCGTAATGTTTAACAAAAATATATCATACCATGCTGGTGATAATTATTTCGGAGCGACTGGAATTCATTAAACAATTGTAAGGTATGAGATGCTGCAAGGCAGTTACGACAGGAAGTTTTCACATTAATAATGCTTACCATCAGATCATACTGGCAACGTATTCAGTAGTAATTGCTTACCGCACATAGGAGGCCAAAACTTTACACACTCACCTATATAAATGAATTAAAACTGTTAACGTTTACAAAGTTTCCACAGTTAACAACAGTAAGTAATAACATAACATTAACGAACCGTACTCTTATTACACACTTTCTCAAGCCATACTCTTCTGAACATAATTCTATATGTAAATTTTACATTAACATGGAAATATATTTATTAAATAATTAAAAAATATGTATCATAAACATGGTTATTATGTAATGATATTCAATACATAACGAAATTATATATACGAGTAGAAAGTATGTTACAAATTTACGAGTAAATTTACACTATTCAATAATATAAATAGCTAACATAGCATAAATTCAACTAATAAGAAATATAAAAATATATAAAACAACAAATTAAATATCATATTTATCAACAACTTTTACGCTATTTTAGATATAATCTGATGGACACTTAATTCACAAAGTGGGTGCGCAAGATTCTATTTAACCCTACCCCGCTCAAAAGTTAATACATATCATTGACTGCTCGAAAACGTAACATAATTATACTCAATATATATATTACAAGCAAATTATCTTAACTTATTACATAATACTATGTTATGAATTAAAAGAATTTATAATACTACTTGTATTACCTTAGCACTAATATTTAACTATTCTCATCGCAAAGGATTACCGTAAATTGAATTAAATAATGACAAATTAATCGTAATATATATGCTAACGTTAATAATACATTTAACGGCATATTTTCTAATTTTTTAGGGGTTAGCTAATTTTTTAGCACCAAAAATACAACTATAAATAATACTACCATGTTACTTTAATTAATTACATAATCCTCCAACAAATAATTGCAACATAACAAAGTTTTATTTAATTAAATTAAACATTAAAAAATTCAATACATAAGGTTTACTAAACATAACATATTAATTAAATATAAAGTTTATATATATATATACTTTGAATTATATAATATTTGGTTTCATTTATTATCGCCTATAGAGGTACCGGTGGTTTATGTTCACCGATTTAAAGCTTGCTCAAAGAATTCATAAAATTCAAACCATTCAGGCCCTTACCCTGCCCTACGCCCAAACATATCACACACACACGACACACTCCTGACACTTATGATCTATCGCGTATCTAAGTGATTCAGATCACATAATATATCTGAGTATGATATATCATTATTTTACGGATAAATCAATTAAGTACAAATAGGGAAGTTCTTTTACATACTATACCAATGATTAATATATATGTCTAATATTATATAATACGATACATTGTATTCACATTAATTATTATAAAGCTAACAATCTATACAATTACCAGAACTAAGAATATGATGTGTACATAGACAAAACCTAACACACTTGTGCGGCTCCCGAATTAAACTACTAACATTTATAACAAAGATTCCATACTTAACAATATAGTAAAGTACCTTATATATAGTTACGTATATATTTTAAACGTGATATTTTTCTCTTATTTACACTTTTCTTCAAGCATATATTCATCTATATAACATATCTTAATAGTTATATAATGATTTATATAACATAACATCTAGTTGAATTTACGACGCATTCGAGTATTATTATTTCGGATAAACATAGAGCAAAAAAAATAATTAAAATAAGGTCTTTATATACTAACCAGCGAAATATGCTAACATAACAAGTAACAAAGTTATCATATTAATAAAGCTAACATTGAGCATCATATGAACTAAGAAGTATAATAATAAATAATGTACAACACAAATATGTCATAATATGTACAGCTTCTGTAACTAGAAATAACCGGTTAACATAACAAAGTTCCACACTTAATTACCAGTTAAAGTAACTAACATTTGCGTACAAAACGATACCCTCTTCATAACTTATTTCCAAAGGCATATTCGCTTAATAACTATCTATAACGTTATAATTATTTTACATTGACACTAAGATTAATTTATTTATAATCATAAAAATTTTATAAATTAAATATACTTAGTCTTAGATTTAATTTATACAGTAATAACAACGAATAATAACATGTAAACATAATACTTATAAGATTAGAAATTTTACATATTAATATTACATTTAACTTTGTCGAGGGGCTTTGGAAAATAATAAAATATCATATGATATTAAAATTGATAATACGTATTACTGATTTAAAGCTAGACGAGTAAAATCAGTATAAATCAAACCATCAACTCCTCCCCACCCCACCCTCAATGACCTTTTGATCTATTGATCTATTGATTTCATGTATCACATATATCTCGAGTACAGTCTAAGCCAACGAAGGTAATTCGGAAAGAAAGATACCTCAAACTTAAGCTAATAATAATAACAAAGCTTCGAGCTAAAGAAGGTGGCATAATATCTAATATAAATATTAATAATAATATAATATATATATATATATAATATAATATAAAATTATATATATTTATATTTTTATTTTTATATTAATTAATATTTTATTAAAATAAAATTATTATATAATAATTATTTATAATTTTTATTATTATAATAATGTACAACGATTAAACCTAACATACATTATCATACGTACGAATAAAACTACTAACATTAACAAACTTCCGCCACTTGAAACAGCAGTAAAATTAAGCCTAACACTTTACGTACAAAACGTAAACCTTATTTTAACACACCTTTTTCAAAGTGATATTCTCTTAAACATATCAATGTTAATTTTACACTTACATTGGGAGTGATAACAAAAATTTAATTACATAACCCTGTTACTAATTCAATCAATAAACTTGACAAAACGATTATAATTGCCAACGTTAACAAATTATTTTTACATTTAACTTCGTATATTTAAACAAAAATTTCATCATAACTTCGTCTAATATATCATAATCCCCATCGAATATTATTCAATACACAATATTCTTTAGTTTTAACCAAAACTAACTTTAAAAAATATAACTATAAAAATTGTATCTTGACTAACATTAAATAAAATAAGTTCTTTGTATATAAAATATCACAGATAAAACGTTTAAATAGTTTAGCATGATTTTAAAGACTCGTTAATACAGTTAAAATCTATAGTAAAATCAAACCCCCCATCCCTGCCGTCCCCTCCCACCCAACCACCTTGATCTTAATTATGAACTATGATTCAAGTGCATATTTTCGAGTTATATCCTTATTTTGGATAAACATAACATAAAATAAGTTCTTTTATATATACTGATCTACGAATATATGCTTATGCGCATAAAACAAAAATTATTTAAAATCAATAAAGCTAACATATTCATAACCTGAACTAAGAATATAATGGCAACATCAGAATTGAAGACCTAACATACCTCGCGTAATGAATAATCCATCAGCTAAAATCCTGAAAAATTCCCTACTTATCTAAAAGGTATATTAAATTAATATAGCTAATACAGGTTCATTACAATACTCTAAAAATGTAGCAGCTTTTTTAGTTTATTATGGACTAATTAAAAGATTTTTATCTTATCAAAAAATCCCTTTTCGCTTTTAGACCAATCTGGTTGGGATTACAATGCATCTTGATTAACTGATGAATTGACACTATCTTCATCTAAATGTCACTCGTTTCGAGTATATAACATCATTTTGAACTCTGAATAAACGTAGACATTATTTTTTATATATATTGGAATTTGACATACCGTAGAAAGGATTCATGACCAAAAACTTATCCTAGGCTCACGTTTTCTAACATACATCACGTCAGTTAACACAGAGAATATATCATTACTAAATACTCATCAGTAAAAAATACTGTAAATCTGTAAGACTACATTCAAACCATCATCTTTGTAATTCGATGTGTTTACTTCTTATAACGTACCTAACTTAGCGGAATATAACAGTTTTCCATTATACCTCAAAGATATTCTAAAGCAATTCACATACCTACTCTCCGAGAGAAACTACTTAAATTAGGCATGCGGTCCCCTTGAAAGAGATGTGTAATCCATAGAGATTATGGTAAGTTTATCACCCCTGAAGGTTATAGGTGTAAGCGGGTTTTGGGCCTCGCCCGGAGGTAGGTAAGAGACTCATACTGATGGTTGTATAGATTGGTTCTCGTCCCACTTTTATAAACCAAGAAAGGCATTATGAAAAGCATCTTTCTCAGTCTTCAGAATAATGAAAAATGTGCCGTATAACTTTAAGCTATTCTAGTCTTCCAAAAATATTTACAACTCCTCAGCCTTGCTCAAGACAGACATTTATTCTTGATGTGTTCTTTCTTTTAAATAAAAAAATCTACAACCAGACATTAAATGAATCAACGTTTTATCAGAAATTCTAAATATCAATTATGAATGAAAACTTTGAAAATTCTATTGGTAATTTTAAAATATTTTAAAAATCTTGTATTATATAATTTTCTAATTGCAAATTGTTAGTAAATCGAAACTCTGAAGTGTCCGAGATTTTAACGGACGATATCTTACAGGTAAGACAACTTAATATAAATTAATGCCTCTTACTTTCTTTGCAAAACTATTTTCTTGTTTTCGTGCTAATGAAGACAATAAATGAATCTAGATAAGATAAATAATCCTGGAATTGGAAGGTTAAAAAGTAAAAACATATAAAAAATTTATGATAATAAGAAGATTTATTTAATATTTTATAAATAAATAAAAATGTATTTTCATATATGAGCAAGTAAAAAAAAAATATAAAAAATGAAAAATAACAGCTTTGTTTATATATCTTCATAATATGTGAAAAGATAATATGTAATTTTGGTTGGTTGGTTATATTTAATTTTGTAATAAATCATTGAAGGATTCGAATCCGGACTCGGATTCGGATTCAAGCTTTTTAATTATATGGAATTCGGATTCGAGAATTTTCACCACACACGGTATTCGGATCCAAAAAGTTGACCAGTAGAATTCATCCCATCATCTAGAGATAATATATAATTATATAATATATATGATTATATATAGTATATAATATATATATAATTTTATATATGTAATTTTATATTATATATATTATATATTGTAATATATATATAGTAATATATATATAAATTAATATATTATGAAAGATATTTTTATATCTAATATATAATATTATTATAAATAATATATATTGGCTACTTTTAATGATTTCGCCAGCCACAATAAAAAAGTATAGATGTAAAGTTTGTATATTGCATATTCTATTATGCAGCAAGATCTGCCATTGTCACGTCTTTTTTTTTTGCTATTTAAAATTCAATTTAATTTTATTTTTATGTTTATCTTTTTCCCGTGAAGTTTAAAGAGTATAAAATTATAATAAATTTTCAAAACATAGAAAAGCATTTAATACATAAAGAAATTGTAATGTAATGAAAATTATTTCTTAATAGTCGTTAATACAGTATATTTATGTTACTAAGTAAATTTGCGTTTTTACAAAATCTAAAGCATGTATGAAATTAAATTAACACTATTGTTTGGAAATATTGTTCACTACGTTCAATGTTTGTGTATGTACTCCTGTATCTGTTTTACTACAAACTTTTATTTTTTTAGAATGGAGGCCACAATTCACATATCTAAAAAACTACCTAAACAGCTACGGGAATAGAAATACATGCTGTGAGTATATGCTTGGTTTAATAATTAGTGCGGAAAATGTAATATTAATATTTATATAAAGAAAAATAAAAATTAAACAAAATGCAGTAAGACTACAAAATTCAATAAAGTGTAAGACCAAAAAATGTTTATAATCCTGGTAAAGTTTATTAAATTTGAAATTATGTTAAAAAATTAAAAAATAAATAAAAACATTATTGTTAATACTTTTTGTAGTAATATGCTAGAAGGCCTATTTAGAGAGCTTTTCTACATTACTCGTTAAAATAAATATAGATCTTATCTATTAAGTTTTTTTTTTAAAACTAAAGATTACCTCTCAAAGGGTATATTTGCACGATTGGCACAGGAAGTCGGTAGGTCTCTTCGGTGCCTTCCAGGGAACTAACGGGGTAGAACTAATTCCCCCCTCCTCGGGTGAGGGTCTTTGGAACCCATCGCTCTTTTCTCTTTTATGCTTGGTATTTGTGTGTCGCGGGGTTTCCTCCGCCCCCCCCTACGGGGTATGGAAAATGGTATGGAAAAGATCCCCACCTGTGTTGCACGTTAGATTGAGCATGCAAACTAAGTTTTGATTTTCTTACCAAAAAATTAATATATTTCAATGTTTTCGTGTGTATTATAGATTTATATATAATATATTTTATATATAGTTATATATATATTATTATAATTAAATTTATTATATAATATATTTATTATATATAAGATTTATTCATAATATTATATATATATTTACTTTTTCCCCCGGCGGCTCGAGCTCCCCCCCCAATTGTTTTTTTTTTGTTTTTTTTTTTTTTACATGTTTTCCGCAACATAAATGTTGCTATGTATTCAACAAAGAAATCTTCAGAACACTTTATAGACTCTGTAGTTTTTTGAGATATGGCATTGTGGCTCTTCTAATATATTCACTTTTATAAACAATAATCGAAACAAGCATAGTTTTAAATTTAAAAAAT
>JABUQX010112252.1:0-35000 GCA_015478945.1 Trachelipus rathkii
AAGCAGTTTCGCTTCACGTAGCCACCGGCGTTTTTCACTTAAACGGCGAGGGTCGGGTCCAATTACGTCCGTTATTGGCCGAAGGTGTCTACTATATACTATAGGTTTATATTAGGATAGTAGATATATATATAATTTATATCATATATATAGTAATATAATATATATATCGTAATATATATAGTAGATATTAATTTATTATATTGTTATATATATATTAGATATATATATATATATATACAGTCTCATTAGCTGTAACTTGAATTGATATTTTGGGTAGGAAGTTGTATTATTACTATGATATAACTTAGATAGTAGATGCTTATGAGGACTATATTGCACGGTAAGAGTATAACACTATATATATAACTATATTATATATTTTAATATATAAGGTTATATATAATACTTACTCTTACTATCGTGAGTACTTGTTAGTTATATGATATCATCAGTATCAGTATTATTTCAGTATATATTACGTAGTATATATATATATGATGATATAAATGAAAAGTTACTTTAATAATGTATAGACCGTAGCATGTTTAATTTGATCTTCGTTGATTCTTAATGATTACTGTCCTTTTGAATAAAATAAGTTAATGAGTTTTATGCATCTCATTACTGCACGTCTAGATGTGTTCAGACAGAGAAGAACCTAATAGCGTCTTTTATGTTTAATGTGTGTAAGCGGCTCATTCTTGCTCAAAACGTTATCGCTTAACTTCACTACAATTCTATTTCGCACTAGATTTTATCCGTCTTTAAACATGATGATTCGAGAGGATTTTCGGCATTACTGGATGTTAATCGGCGGCATCGAGTTGCCGATCAAAGTTTGTTTACCGGAACACTTGATCAAAGCATCACAGACAAGAAGGTTTTTTAATTTTTTTATGAGTACGCGGTGTTTTCTTTCTACTTATCTAAAATTTTTAATCGAAAATACACCTTTGCCCTGATAATGCGTTCCATGATATATTATATCAATACATATATATGTACTATATATATATATATGTATATATATATATAATATTAATTATATATATAATATATATATATACATAATTAGTATATTATATATATAGTAATAGTAGTATATATATATATATAGTATAAGTATATATATATATAATAAGAGGAGAGGAGAAGAAAAAGATTTGCAAAATTTTTCAACACTTTTGCAAATTTATTCGTACGTTATTTTCACGGGAAGTGAGCGAAACACTTTCGTACCCGTGATAGAAAATTTTTACAGAAGCTGTGGGACAGAGAGTGAGAGCTGGAGCGGGATCCTGAGCCAGTATGATATTATGAAGTACTTGTAGAGTCTATTTACGCCAAACTTATAATTTTACTCTCTTAAGAAACAGAGTTGGGACGGAAAATTTATACGCTGAATTTATTATTATACTATGTGTTAAGAAGTAGTTTTTATTTCTTGTAATTTATTTGATTAATCAGCTTTTCTCTTTTGCACTTTCACATAAAATTCTAATAATTTTTGTCAAATTTTTACCTGCGTTTAATGATATTTTTATTAAAAAGACTCAAAATATTGGTTAAGAGCTACCTACCCCACCTACCCTATGTAACACGTCCTTTATATATATATATATTATATTATATTATATATAATATATATATATATATTAGTATTAATATATGTCATGAAAATAAAGTGCTGTATATAAATTAAAAATAAAGAGCCAATGGCATAGATGAAGGATAATTAGGTCTAACCGTTTAAGTTACTGGTGCTACTAATTTTAAATATTCATCACAGTAATTTAATTAAAACTCGAAATTAAAGGCAGAGCAACAATGTTAATTATAATCTATGAATGAACAGCTTAACATTCATACAACTCTTTTAATAAATAAAAGAAAAAAATTATTTAAAGTTTTTTATGATTGTAGGATTTAATAAAATTATAAATGTTTAGGTGAAGAGTAAAATAAAGATAATTGGTGTGTTTTTTATCAATTCCTTATTCAAATATATAGCTATAATGAATACTGAATATTTTAATCATTATTTAAACTAGTATATACTATGTATCTTATATATATAGTATCTATATATGAAATATATAGATATAGTAGTATATAGTATATAATAGTATTATAGTATATATATAATTATATATAGTTATATATCATCACTATATACTATATAATAATCAACGTTCTTATGAGGATTAATTCAATTTATATTATATAAGAAAACGAAAGCAATTCTCTATAATGCCAATCAATTTTAGTGGTTTAAATTTTGGCAAAAAAATTGCACATGAATTTTGTTTTAAGATGTGGTTTGTTAGATAATACAACGTGTAATGTAGTTGATAGTGATTTATAATCGTGTGTAGTAAGTGGAATATATATGTGCTTCAAGATTATATAAGAAGAAGCACCACCGAACGATGATGAAGTGCCAACGAAGGAGTATGGAAGTTAAGTCGGTATCAGAAAGGTGTTATTATTCATCGACTCGGTGATACGGAAGAATAGGTGGTGCTATAAGGTAACTTTTTCTGGTTGTGGGTGTTGTTGATACGTTTCTTTTTATTGGTTTGTTTTTTTTAATGTCTTATTTTTTTTGTGTCATTACAAACAGAGTTTGTATTAACTGCGCAGATGTTTATTGTCTGAAAATTAGAAGGTAATCGATAAAATTCAGATATCTAAACATTACAATATATAAATATTATAAATAATATATAGATAGTATATGTATAGTCTATTATATACCTCGCTGTGACAGAATATGATATATAGACAGTGTTAGAGGAAATGTAGCTGAGAATTGAGACTCATAAGTCATGAATCATGAGAGGCGCGGTGTTGGACTATTAGTAGAAGTATCAGTATATAGGTAGATCGAGGAATGAGGAAGCATGTATACTCGGGAGCTGTAAGTTAAGAGAGGAAAGCGTTAGTATTTGATGCGTGATCGTATATAGTTGTTAGGTCGAATTAGTCAGTATATGTACGATATAAATATACTATACTAATAATTACGTATACTACTTATGAGACATATCTAGAACGAGATTAGATATTGTATCTCATCTGTGCACTAACGTGACACGTTATTATTGTTTCATTTCTTATATGAGTAGTGCTCTGTGGTCAGGGTCGGGATGATGCACATCTGTAAGGTAGCTGATGTGTTCTGAGCAATGTAAGAAACCGACCCTTACTTGTAGAAGTACCTAAGTAGAAACCAATCGAACGAACGAACATTCGTGTGCGAAAGAAAACGTAAGATAGACGTTTCTAATTATATTTGTTTATATATATATTATATAGTTATATGATTAGATATATATATTCTATATAGTATAGTCTTATTAAGTAGTATTATATACTATATATATTTATATTATATATATATGCTATTAACATTGAAACATTAGATATACGTATATATATAGTTAATATAATCACTGCCGTTATAAGAAATGGTGTTTATCTTTATTTTTTATTTTTTTACTATATCGTTAAGAAAATCATGTATTTATATTTTCATTGAGAAAATACTTTGCTTTTAAAAAGAATAAATTTGAAATAAAAGGCCTCCACATTTAATATTTTGTAAATTTGTTTATGGACGCAAATTCAATTATTCGAGAGCCAGCCGACCTTTCAGTAACCTTGTATGATGTTTGAATGATCTTGAACAAAGAACATATATCGTAAAAAAAAAAAACGTAAAAATAGCCAGAGAAATGACCCTGAACAGTTATTTTCAAGAAAGCCCCAAAAAATTTTTACCCGTAGATGCTTTTAAATAATAAAAGAAAATTTTATACGGTAATTTTGATTTAGGGTGAGGAAGAAGAACTAGAATAAGATCAAGAATAAAATATTTATAATAGTTTTTTTACAAAATTTAGAGAGTTGTTTTGATAATTTCCTCAGGTAAGTGCGGGCTGTTTGTTCAGATTGAACGTCAAAATTGATTTCTTTATAATTTGCGTTGCTTTAAAAGTCTGTGGCTTGGCAGGGATTTAATAAATTTTAAGTGCATTTAATAACAACAGGCAACATATTAAATGTTATTTTCTTACAATAAAAGAATCGTACTAATTCCTGCTCAATTAGGAGCCTGATATGGTGTCCGTTTTGTATGAGAAAATCAGGTCTACGGGCATAGAGAACATGTCACCAAATTTGCCCGATATTTTTGAAAACTTTAATAAATTAAAAAAAAAACTATGTTGATAAAAATAATATTTTTTAAACATATTTAAATAGCAAAAAAAATTTTGAATTTATGAAAATTCCAATATTTTTTCGTCCATTGATAGGACAAGCTGCGTCATCTGACCCAATTCTGAAGCTTTTTAAGCTCGAAAAAATATATATTAGTATTAAATTATTATTAAAAATTATAACTTTAGATTGGCAAGAACAAAATTATTGCAGCATTATTATATTTTATATCCAATTAACAAAAGATCTCCGAAAAAACACCGGGAAGGAGCTTCAAAATGGGTCCTAATAAGCTTTGTTACTAAATTTAGTTCAAAAAATTCCGCATTATGACGTCATGTGTAAAGCATTTATGAATGGCCGATTCCGTTTGCTTTGACTATAGTAATAGATTGTGGTGGAATTGAGTTACTTTATTTTTCCTAAGCTAAATATGTTTGAGTCTTTGACTACACAGATTAACCTTCATTTTCTAGTTTTTTCATAACTCTGCTTTAGCGTCAAGGTCATCAGATAATTCTTAGGTCCTTGATCTAATTTATATATCTAGTATATATACTATCTATAGTACATACTTATTATATAGTTGTATATATAATATCTAGCCTATATATATATATACTATATATATATTTATTTATATATTATATAGTATATTATATATATATATATATATATATATATATATATATAGTATATATATATTAATTATTGGACTTTCTTAACTTCATCACTACATTTATTATTTTCTGACAATTGAATGCATTCGAACAAAATATAATTTCAGCTATTAACCTTACTAAGATTAAAAATAAGAAATAATTCTTTTACGAAATAATATCTTCAATTTAATTAATAAATTACAAAAAATGTTCAAATTTTAAGTAAACCATTCTTTTGAACATTTATGGAGAGAAATATAACTTATTATAATAATTAAATGATATTACAAAATTTAAAATAAGTTTTAAATTCGGGTTTTAAGATCGATTTTAATAAATCCTGACCTTGAAAAGGAACCGGGAAAAGGAATACATTGCTGGGATGGCTGGTCTAATTTTTGTGCGGAAATGTAAAAAAAAAAAAAAAAAAAAAAAAGAAGAGAAAATATCACTACAAAGGCAAATATATGAAAAGAGTACTGGAAAGACGCTAGTTCTAAATGATAAATTAACAAGATTAAAAATAATAAAGAATTATTATTAATAATTATAGTAATTGATTAGAAGCCTATTTAGAGACTTTACTGGTTCCGCCTAGAGGTAAAATAAATTGATTCTATATTATTTGCTTTTGCCCGAAAGAAAGTTTACTGTAAGCGTATGCTGCACTGATGGCAGGAGTCCGGGTCTCGTCGCTTCCCGGGGACTCGGGTAAGGATAAGTTCCCCCTCCTCGGGAGGTCTCCGAACCGAAGTGCACGTCTTTTGGTATTTGGATAGCGTGTCGCGGGGGTTCCTCGCCTCTCCTAGTGCGGGTAGTTAGAATAACCGTCGCCCCCTATGTTTGTTTCCGCGTTTCGTTTTCGTGAGCGCCGCTACGATTGCGTGTATAGATACTTCATGCTACATATAATATATATATTTATGGCTCATGTCCCAGCTCCCCCGCCAAAAAAAATTAGCACAAGTTGTGTTATGTCTTATTTATTTTTTTTTTTTGTACATTTTCCACACTAAAATAGGAAGGTAAAGATGCATATGACTTTCGGTAATTTCTGTTTAACTTTGATTCTTAAGATTCGATTTTTTTATTTTTTGTAACAGTTTCCACTAACGTAAATTTATGCAGGATTCAACAATGTATTTCCTGTCCCGTGTAAGCTATTAGTATTATTTTGAGATATGATTGTGGATTTGCTTGAGCATGTTAGTAAGTGTCGCATAGTATTATATATATATATATATATATATATTGATCAATATATAGCTTTCTATAAATAGTATATATATATAATATTATATATAGATATATAATTATTCATAATATTATATTATAATTATATTTATAGTCATTTTTAAAAGCTTCCACACTAACTTTAAAAAATAAACTTGTCAATGCAAAAAATCTTTAATAAAAATAAAATGTCGGACTCAACGTAAAAGGGCCTATATAATATATATGATATAGAGTGATATATAAGGCTTATATTATATATAGCCGATTGTATATATAATATATTATATAATAAGTATAATATATATATTATATATATATATATTCTATATGAGTGATACTATTATATTAGTATATATATAACTATTATATATATATATATTATATATAATATTTGGCAATTTCTTAGATAAGCCGGGCTAAAAGTACTTGAGAAGTAAAACGTACTAAATGAAGTTGCTTAGGGAATGTATAAATTGAGTTACAGATGTATATTATACTAAAATATAGGTGAGGCAAATTAGTTTTAAAATAGGTTCTTTTAGAAAAGATTATAAATAAGGAAAAGCCTAACTTATATATCAATACTTATATTCAATATTTAAGATACCATGTTATTAATTAAATTTCTATGACGTATAAGAATTATTGCTGCTGTTAAATGTTTTTCAGTAACTAATTTTTATTTAATTAATATTCATTATTTATTATTATTATATATTATTAATTTATTATTATATTATTATTATTTTATTATCTATTAATATTATATGTAATTATTATTATGTATGTATAAATAATTTATTGTGAACTAAAAGAAGTTACCGACGCATGTATAGTGTTCCAAAACTAAGATAGATACAGAATATGGATAACATGCATATGGAATAGTAATTTGTATGGGGAGAATAGAGAAAAAAAAATTTTACTTTTTTTTTACTTTTTTCTATCTCCAAAACTACATAGGTAGAAGAAAACTAATAAATATTTTGAGAATCAGCGCATGAATATGTTTGTAAAAGATTTATGTTTTTTTTTTTAACTAATGCAGAATACCCGAGGGTAACGGAAAGGGAATGCAAAGGTCGGGTCTCTCGCCTCGCCTGGGGAGGATCGGACGGGGTTGGAACTAATTTGCCCCCCCTCCGGGTGGGGATCTCCGGGAACCCCGCTCTTTGGTATATGGGTGTCGCGGGTGTTCCTCTCCTCACCTACGGGGTAGATGGAAATGTCC
Organism: Trachelipus rathkii; assembly: GCA_015478945.1. NCBI lineage: Eukaryota > Metazoa > Arthropoda > Malacostraca > Isopoda > Trachelipodidae > Trachelipus > Trachelipus rathkii. The sequence continues at coordinate 7,357 of JABUQX010112252.1, forward strand.
AAACTGTCCATCCTCATCTAGAACCCCCAAAAGTGACAGGTAAGTGATGATCAATGTCCATAGTATGTTTTTAGTTTCCTTTGTTATCAAGTGAATTGTGCACATAGAACCTTTTCCTTCAGGACAAGCTGTTAATTCAGATCAGCGGTGATGCATATATGTTAGTCAGTTTCTTGTACCGTAATCTTGTTTTTCGAAGATATCATGCACGGGTCAACTTCTTTTAGTTTGGCATTAATATTATTGTGTCATTATTTTAGTATTATAATGATTTTGTCGAAACTATAATGAACATTTATTGGTTTATCAAAAAATTATTAGTCAATTATTTTTATCATTTTCTGTCGAATTATTTGTTTATAGTAGAATTCTTATTATTTTTGAAAGAATTTTTCCTTATCTTCAGAATCAGTGTGAAGCAATGATAACTTTATAATCAAATTAGAACGTGCAAAAGCAAATATAGCCTGCACATCTATTCTTCGCGTTCACTCTCGAGATTTGTAAGTCCAAAGGTGTCGAACTTCCTCCATCATCAGTACTTTGGCTACAGATATTTTCCCTGCTTATTCTATTGGAATATGGCCATGATATTATATAGGTAGTATCTATAGAATATACTATATATATGATGCACAACACAGAAACTATATAATATAGAATATATATATAAACGTTTTATCACGATGAAATCACCGGTAATGTATTATAGGTCCAATAGGAACTACTCGTATATATTATATATATTATATTATAATTATAGTATATATACTATAGTAAATATAGAGTAACTATTATGCACTTAAAAGATAAAAAGAGTAAATAGTATATACTATATATTATACGTATTCGGGGTGAAATATGTGTTTTTAACTATTATTTTACGGTGGATAAAGCGCATGGGGTGAGGAATAATACCGTTTTTGCACATTGTATTTTATGAACGGTTGTCGATCAGACTCGTCAGGGACCTATCATCAGTTTATAAAGGATGTATATTGAAATTATTATCTTTTTTATATGAAGTAAAGTTTAATATTCTTAGACATCAGTAGTAGATGTACAATAAATGTAATGGTTCTCAACCGGGCCGAGAGCCGATTCTTAAATAGAAATGTGCAAATATATTATATATATTATATATATATATACGCTACTCTATATACTAAGTATATATAGTATATATTATATAGTATATATATTATCTCCAGTATGTTAATATATATGTAAGTATATATATAATATATAGCATACAATATAATTATACTATATATATATATATTATATTATGATGGTTATATAAGTATAGTATATACTATAGATATAATTATATATAAGTAGTAATCTATTGTAGTTTATTGTCATAAATGAGAATACCTGACATCACTAGTGGTTTGGTGATAGCTCGTTCGAATTGGTGAATTTTATTTACAACTGCGTAGATATTCGAACAGGTTTAAAAATATAAAAATATCACAACTATAATATAATATAGAAGTATCGAAATTACGAAAGCGCTAAACATAAACATATAATTTAGCTAATTTTGTAAAAATGCATAGAAATTGTTATCTCCTGTTAAAAAATGGTATTCATCAAATTCGGAACTAGATTAAAAATATTGGATTATTGGAACTTTTGTTATTTAGTTTTTTGGTCCTTTTTTAGTTTTTGTTTGAAGACTCATAGATGTTAATTATTTAATAATCGACACGATTCAACCACTATATTAATACTTAGAGAACATATAACTATTAGCATTCTATTACTGATGTTTTTGGATTTCAGAATGGCTGAGATTAGGGTGGTGGCTTAAGTATTACTCCTCCAAAAAATTTTTTACGGGGGGGGGCGGGTAAGGGAAAACCCCCCCCATATTTTATTGCTCTTCTTTTCAGCGAAAGTGCGTATGAAAGAGGCTCTAATCATATAGCTGACAAATTCCTTAATTAAATTTCCTTCTGGAGTGACGATTCGTAGCTTTTTTGTAGATTTTTCTTGATGTCTCTAAATTTTCTTCTGTGCTTCTTATTAATACTAAATGGTTTTGAAGATTTAATTTGCTAGCGTATTGCCCACACATTAAATAGTTTCTCTTTGTGAAATTTATGAAGCTCTTGATGAATAGGATGGTTAAAAGAAGTAGGGTACTTCAATATCTCCTAAGTGTTGATTGAAGCTCAAAATTCTGTACTGTTGCTTTTATATTTCTCAATGTTGGAAAGTTTGGCAGTTGTTGCTTCAATAGCTTTGTTTTTGGAGTTCTGCAGTAGCGTATATATTTGCTTGCAGTAATCTCCTATTTAATTATAGTTTTACATCGTTAATATTGTTGGCTTTCTTTAGCCCTGTATCCTATTGCCCCTTATATTAAAAATGCCCCGAAGACCTTCTATTCTGCATTTGGTGTTCATCAATTATTTCTGTGTTGTGCAATCAATTTTTTTGCTATTTCTACCTTTTAATATTTTGTCCTTCAGTTGTAACTAGTTTGAATGTTCAATAGTAAGGAGATAGTAATGAATTTATCCTTTAAAATCTTCCTTTTATTTTTTTTATTATTATTAATTTTTTTTTTCTTATATTTTAATAAAAATATAACAGTATTCCCCTTTTTGCTAAGAATATTGAGTTTTCTTGTTATTCTTAGTTTCTTAGATTTTACAATTCTGTTGTCTTCTTGTTATATACCTGCACTTTCTCTCAGCAAGATTATTTTGTTAATTGTTCTTCTTCAAATATTGTTGCTTAGACTTTTGAGAAGATCTTTCTTGTCTTTCTGTGATCTTTCTCATCTACTATCCCATTCCTTTGACTCTGCTACCTAGGTAAGCATTCTTACTGCCTTTCTAACTTCACATATTTCTTGTTTGAAGTCATCTATATAAAGAGTAACTAAATCTCCCCAATAGTGTGATTCCTTTTTTCTCTAACGACCATTTTACTTCTTTTTTATGCAATAAAAGGGGACTATTGTCTTCTGATCATGCTTCTTTCCAGAAACAGAATCAGAAGATCACTGAACTTGTTTCCATCTTTTTATAAGTAACAATCTTTGTCCTGAAATAATCCTGAGGAAAAGTTATATTACCATGGTTAACGAAGTAGTTAGATGATTTGGTTGCAAAGCCTTTCTAAGAATATTCAAGCAACACTAAACTCCATGCGTGTCCCTTCGAAATCTCTCTCACAGAACAAAGTTTTCAAGTTATCATCTGTCAACCTTTTTGGCTGTTCTAAGAGTGAAGTTTGTAATATAACTTTTTCGTTCTAATGTTGTCTTTCAAAATGAGCCCTCCTTTATGAGAACTATGAGGTGGTTGGAATATCCACTGTATTTCTTTTTGCCTCAAAACTGTATTTCTTGCTTATTATTCCAATTTTAACTTGTCTTTTAATTCTATTGTTGAACGCAAATATGTGCTATACCAGTTACTGATCGGATCATGTTCACATTGCCTGCTCTGCGGCTTATAAATCTTCTGAGAGCATTGATAAAGGCATCAGTATCTAATGAATTTAGCATTTCTAAATGTATTGCTTTGCTACTTAACGAAAATATTAATCATATCTTTTTCTCTCTTACCTTCCGCTCTTCCAGACCTTACCTACAGAAAAGGACCAAGAGCAATCATTCGCAATATTCGGTCGAATGGTGTATAGAGTCAATTCTATCTAATCTTTGGGGCAACATCTCCCATCACTGCTGAGTTGGCTTGTATGGAGCTCCATAGACAGAGAAGAGACGGTCGGAAAAAAACATGAATCACCGCGAGCTCTGCATGATAGACGGTATCTCGATCTCTTAAATGCATTTTAAAACTGTTTGTTTTCTAAATTCGATCGTATATTCATACTATGCGTAATGTCCTCATTATGTAGCATTGTTAACAATTGACTATCTATGGCAAGTGTAATTGGATTGTTTAACAATGCATAGATACGATCCATTGGCAGATTTTTTATTCTCCCACCTTACTCTTAATATTCCATATGACTCTATAAATGGTAGGCAATTTGCCAAAATGGTGCCTCTTTGGTTCAATCCTTCTTCTTTCTTTTTTTATTCTGTATTATACATAACATGAAATTCTCTATTTTGTACATATTTGTAATAAGACCCTTTTCTGCATTTTTTAATTCTGTGGCAAATTGTATACGCAACCTTATTCCAGGCTTGTTTATGCAATTTTTCTCTGATAACTCTTAATGCTCCTGCAATAACTGTTTGTTTTTAATTTCATCGTCATACTGAGACAGAGAATGTATGAAAGTCTGTTGAAAATCGCAGCTTATTCTTGAGTTGTACGTGGTAGGCTGATTACAGGTTTACGTTGTTTAAGTATCCTATTTCAGATCATGCATGCATTTTCCCTCATCTAATAATTTATTTCTTTATTTGCTCAGGACCATTGGAGCTTTGTCTTTTGTTACAAGAAAATTCTAGGACCCAGACATGCTCCATAGTTGTTTATTGTTCACACTCTTACGAAGAATAGTCTCTTTACTATGCTAGATTCTGATATATTTAGCTTTACCTGGTAATATTCCATGGCTTATATTTTTGTTGATCTAATATATTAACTCTCATTAATCGTAAAATCATTTTATTGGAATCTTTTGAATGGTGAATTCATTTTTCTCATATTGTAATAACAATTTCAGCTATCTATCCAAAATACTCTTTGTTTATTTTTCATATCTAATTCATTTTTTTTAAATTTGATTATTGCTGACAGCTAATATTGGCTGCAATCTCAATTCTATTGTTGGTATACTGTTTAGAACATCAAATTTTTATTAAATGGTATCAATCTTGAGTTTTAGAAAACACCAAGTGCAATATATTTCATCATTCTCTCATTCTCTCCAATGAATCTTTTATATGCTACTGCTGCATATGCAATTTGAGAACCATCTGAAAAAATAGATGTATTGAGAAAATTCTTTTATACTTTAAGACATTTGGATTATATGGCCTGAACAGGGAATTGAAAATCACTTGAGCTGATTAACATCATTGTAGCCAATTTTATATAACCTTTTTTTTTATATCTGATGGAAATTCATCATCCCAATTTTTCCTTGCAATGTACCATAAATTGTTAAATAATTTTTTTGGCTACTAGGTAGTTATTTTGGACTAATAAAATCCCAGTGGATCATATATGGAAAAAATGGAACTGAGTATGCTTCTTTTTGTCACATTTATTTTGTTATATACCTAGGCTTTCATTAATCTATTCGCTGGGTCACCACTTAAGTCCTAAATTAACTTTTTTTGAGTGAAGGATTTATTCTAAGGATAGCTAGAGTTTATTTCTTTAATCTTTACTTAGTCTTGTCTTATATCAATTATTTTCTAAAAATTTCTTTGAATTACTAGTACTTGATGCAGATTAAAACCACTATTTTTTAAATTTCCCTTTAACTTCTTCTTTATAATTGCTACAAAGCTCATTTTTCTGATTTCAAGACTTTTAAACCAATCATGCTACATAGAAATTTCTTAAGTATTGTATTCTTTGGCTAAATTACTGAATTCTTGTCTGCCTTCAAATTACATTTATGTAGTTTGGCACTTCAAACATAATTGCAATTGAAGGTGAGACACAACTCCACATAATATAACTGAACTTATAACCCTGTATTGACTTCTGGAGTTTATTATCTAAATTACAATCAGGAAAACAATAGGAAATGCGCTGACTAATCTTTATCTTTACAAGTACCCTGTATTGATAAGATCTTCTTCTATATCTGCTATGAAGGCATTTTCTCTTTTCTGACCTTAAAAGGATGCCCTTGTAGGTTAGGCAAATCATAAAGTCTGGATGTCCTGCGTGAGTAACTATTATTTAAGAATAACCATTGTGGACGTGGCAAGGCTGCGACATTGAACTCACTTACACATCACTTTTTTCTTTTGTGGTGGATTTACACTATGAGTGCGTGTTTTAAATAGAATCTGTCATTGTTTTATAATTCCTGCTTTTCTCAATTTTTCTGCAAAAATTAAGTTGTTTTAACATATTCATTACTGTTATCGACAATATTGTACAAATAGTTTCTTGGTCTTTTTAAATTTTACTTTTTAGCTGAGAACATCCTTTGCGTAATCAGCTTGATTTGTGTTATTTGAGGAAAATGCTGATTTCTTTTTTAATGGTAACACAACTGAAAATTTTACCTGTTCAATTGTTTCTTTGTAATGATATTGTTCAACCTTATTCATTCCACTTCAAACATCTTCTACACTTCACAGTTGCTAGGATTCTTTCGCAGAATACTGCTCTTGAGCAATATGTTGTTCAGCAAATTACAATCTTCTTGTTGCTACTTTGGTCTTATAAAATCCTTAAAACTCATGAAGAAGGCTGTATATCACAATCACCTGGTGCTCGAACCCTTGTATGAAGCTCGAATCCAAATAAGATACTTAACTGCAAAGGGAGAGTTATAATGATCTTCCTTCTACTACTTTTATTGGTTTTAACAATTTACTCTGGTGTCAAATCCTATTAATATCCATTTGATTTTATGAAATTGCAGAGGGGCACATGATTCAAGTATTCTAATCCATTTATACTTTTGGATAAGATGGACTTTCTTCCTTTTTAAAGGGCCAATTTTCTTATGCAGTATATATTATTATGGTTTTCAGAAGAAATAAATATATCCATAGATTTCTAGATTAATTTAAATATATGGTTTTTTATTTGTGTTGCCGCATACCATAGGTAGTATGGTAGTTCTAGTTCGTTTCTGCAGGATTTCATATAATGAATTAAGCCTAGTGTCTGCAGGCTAAATTTAAATCCATAAAACAGGCTGATATGAATATGTATCGTTGAGAACGCCCATGCTATGTCATATATCACTGTTAATGCTTTACCTTTTAAGCTTAATTTGTGAATCTGGAACGCAGGAATAAAATGTACTTCCACGTGTCTATTTTTGTCTGAAAGGTTTTTGTTTCATTACTTCCTGATTCTTTTGATATTCATCCTATCTTTTTTTCTAAATTTCCATGAGTGCTGCTGGTGAGATATTTGAGCCATCTTGCTCTTTCTTTGTTGGTTTAAGCTTGTACCCGTTTTTCTCTAGTGCAGAAATGGTTAAATGTTGCTTATTACATTTCACATTTTTTCTGGTCTTTTTAACAATTACTACTAAAGGTGATTTGATCATGCTGAGACACTTAAGCATCTTTATTAGTGCTTTAATAAACTTTGTATTTTCATCTTGGCTTTGTTTTATAGAATTTTGCGATTTTATTTATACCTTATTGTATCTTTTTTAGCAAAATATGCAAAACTGTGATTTACTGATGTTATTTAATTACTTAGACTACGTAATTACTACTACCATAGATTCTTTAATTGTATTATTATTATCCATTTTTATTACTTATTTTTCAAATTTTTATTGTTTATTTCTATGTCATTATTATTTCTTCCACATTTTAATTTTACTTTTTCCATTTTGTAATGTTTTGTTTGCTTTGGTTTTGTAACAATGCCAAGTTCTCCAAATAATGGTGTATTCATGATCTTTGCTTCTTTTTTCAACAAATTTTGGTAAATTGTCTAACGTTTAAACGACCTTTTTATTGTTCTTAATACAATACTTCAACTTTATATATGAACTTCAAACATTTTTTTTTCGGAAGGTTTTTTGCATTTATTATAAAAAATGCACAGTAAATTCAATTCATTCAATGGAGTAATATTTTCCATGCATTATTGATAGCATCTAAAACAAAGAAGAAAATCCTGCCCATCGCGTTCACCTCTTCATGTCTTAATATTTTCATCCATCTTCTACTTTTTAGGTATGTAATTAGCAATAGATTTGTTCATTTCCATATTGTTTCTCTAGTTTTTCTACTAGCCTTTTTACATTTTTTTCATCTAAATGCATTCAACTTCTTAACTTTTAACTTTCTCCTTTACTCCTTTAACTCTAAATTAAATAAGAAAGCTTGTTCATTTACATTTTCACATTTTCTTCTATATTGGTGTTTTTAAACTAGCATAAACATCTTTTAAATTGCGTCGGATTTTTCCCAGTTACTATTTCAGGTCACATTGGAGGGGAATTATTTATACGGCCTACTCACTTCCTAAGCTTTTGTTTTTAAAAATTCTCTACTAATTTAGATTCCGAAATTACTTATTTTACCTATACTGTTTTAAAATTCTAGTTTTGAAAAATTTGCGCTTTTTTATTTTACTTCAATGGTTTACTATGAATTGTTTATCTATTTCCTTGGGCTTATATATTCTCTTTTTTTTGAATTAATTTTAATAGACTTTCTTCTTTTTTTTTTTTTTTTCTTATTTCTTTTTTTTTTTTTTTTTTTATTTTTTTTTTTTTTTTTTTTTTTTTGTTTTTTTTTTTTTCTAATTTTTTTTTTTTGTTTTTTTTTTGTTTTTTTTTTTTTTTTTATTTTTTTTTAATTTTTTTTTTTTTTTTTTTTTTATGTTTTATTTTATTCTTTTTTTTCTTTTTTTTGTTGGTGCCACTTTCAAATTGTATTCATTTTTTTTTTTTTTTTTTTTTTTTTTTTTTTTTTTTTTTTTTATTTTTTTTTTTTTTTTTTTTATTTATTGTTACTTTTATCTTCGTTGTTTTTTGTTGTTGTATATGTTTTTTTTTTATATTTTTTTTATATTTATTCATCGTTTTTTTCTCTATATGTGTGTGTCTGTATGTGTTTTTCCTTGTGTGTTTTTGCCAAGATATTGTTCATGTGCTTCCTTGTAATTTTATTATTACTTTCTATTCTCAATATAACCGGTAATAGATTGGGTGGCATATTGCATGTTGCTCTCACTATTTGAAGTTGAATTCGTAGTCATAAAGCTTCGACTGTCCTTGCTCCACATACTTTAGTGCTTTGAATTTTTACATATTATCTAAGGTCCAACATCATTTCATGTCGCTCCTTGTGCTAATAATCCTTGGTCTATACGTTTGTTATCTCATGATCAATTGTTTGATAAATTAATGCAAAGACTTATTAATCCTCATACATGATATGCTTGTAAGTTTGCTTATAAGTCGTAAGCGCCAACGTCTTTGCGTATTTATCTGCTGCTGATACAGAGTCTGCCTGAAGTGTTAATGCTGAACTTCCACATGACAGGTAATTTTTTAGATCCTAACTTTGCATCTATGTTAAATTCATACGGGGCCTTATAGTTATAGGCTTAAATCGCTAAGTCAGCTTATAAGAAGAAATGCGCATAATTTCGTGAGCCGTTAATTTTAATGTATATTCATAAACGTCACGCGCTGGCGTTTTAACACTTTGTCTTTAGAGGAAACTTGATAAACTATTCTCAGGAGCTGTGATCGTCAGTTTGGTTTGCAATCGATAGATGCGAATAATTCGCACAGTCATTTATTTTATTTACTGTTAGATATTAAAACAAAAAAAATATAAGATACCGTAATATTCTATCGTCGATGCATAAGGATCTGCACGGTGACCATACGAAGACAGGGAACGTTTATTCTTGTTAGACACTGCACATTTTATAATATAAGCTGATAATCTTTTCAAATAAGTCTCGTAGTGCATGAATTAGGTTTACCTGTTATACTAAGTTCTTTCTATTTATCTTTTTTTGAGATATTTTATGCATGTAAAATTTTGCATCGGTATTTCTACTAGTGAGTTTAGTGCATGCAGAATGATAAAATCATTTCGTTCACGCCCTCTGTCAGTGGACAAGCTCTATTCTGTTGTCTTGTACTTGCATCAACAACTGTCTATTCAGAATGGGGAACTTGTTTGTTCAACTTTCCATACAATGAGTAAAAAGTCCGATTGTTCATCACGTGTATGTGGTGGTACCGTGTTTTCGAATTGTAGAATGGTTAATTTTTTAACAGATGCCAGGTAAGATAATATTCAGAAACAGTTTAAATATAAAAAAATATATAAGCGAGAACATGTTATAATATATAAAAGATAGCATCATACTAAACGCTAAGAATAAAAACATTTAGATGTACATAACATATATCATCGATAAAAATGTCCGCATAAGAATATGTTATGGCCCTAGTCGAAATAAATGTATTCATAGATAATTCTCCTTCTGCAATAGATAAAAAATATGATTGTTGACTTTGTAGTATTGACTGATAGTGTATCGTATAGGGTCGTTCTTGTTTATAGACGCGCTCACGATAGCTGAGCGATTAGGAGCTTTGTTAGTGATCGAGTTATATAGTATCGATCATAGAGAGTGGTTTATATCTCATTACTAAGTTTTTTCATTAAGTATTACAGTTAGCCTTGGAGGTACATTGCATCACCAACTTAATATTACGTAGCGCTGTTATAAAAACGTATACCACTACTTACGCAACGGGTGGGGAGTTTGTTACTATATGTTATACTGATGATGGTTATTGTCAGAAGATGTTCAGATGGCTGACGATATAGGATGATTGCTTAATTAGCTATTCATCTACTATCAAATTTGTTAAGACTGGGCAATCTCTTTATGCATAAGTTTGCTTAGAAGATCTGGCTCTGACTATTCATATTGCTTGACACATTCTTGATGTAATTCATCTTCTGTGAATGGATTCTTTCAGCTACTATAGCTAGAGATTTCCGCGCTTGATGCTTTTTGGCTTAAGTTTCGTTCTGTTGGGCTTCTCATATGTAATAACATGGCCAAATTGGTTTGTGATAAAGGAAACTTCGCAATTGCTAGTTACTTTCAAGCTCGTAAGTAGTTTTCTTTCTTTATGAAATTGTATAGGCGATCGTCTTGTAAATGGAAATTCAGATGAGCTACAAGTAGATTCATTCTGCGAAATATGCTATTCTATAGTGTTGATATGCTCAGTAGGTAGCATATCAAATTCTAGTATGCTGTTGCTTATATTTCTCAGCTGTTTTGCGAAGTTTGCAGTTGTTGCTTTTCAGAGAGCTACGCCTGTGGTGGTTCTTGCGAGACCGTATGCAGTAAGCTGATAATCCTGGCTAAGCAGGTATCTCCAGCGGCTATGTAGACTTAATTCTGTAGCGTACATTTTGGCTTTCCTCTTTAGCGCTTTGAGTCCTAAATTGCAAAACTGCCTTTATTTAATTCCGCCCAGCTTTTAACTATCGGAGACAGTGCTATGATTTGTCGATGCTCAACTTATTTTTCATGGGTGTTCGGCAAATCGAAGTTATTCGGCTGGATTTCTAACTTCTACCGTGACTTTTGTCGTCTATTGTATTCGCTAATCCGATATAGTTGAAGTGTTCCACTAATACGTCATGAAACTAGTAAATTGAATTCTGTCTTATTGTTTCTTTATAATGTTTATTTATTTTATTGTTTATTATTTTTTTTTCTTATATTCTAATACATCAAATATAACAATCTATATAAGTATTATACTACGTACTCTGTATATATCATAAGTATATAACTATTACTACTTTATAGTTCATAATAGTATATGATATTATATTAGTGATTTCAATATATCTATATATAATATATGATAATATGCTAATATTATGATAATAATTTATAGTAACTTAATTAATACTATATAAATATATTATTATAATTATATTATAATCATATTAATGATATATATGTATAATATATATATAGGTATATATAAATATATATACTATTATGAGTAATACTTATATATAGTAGTACTTACACGGCAGTTCGTATTTATGTAATTTCTGTGCTCTCTCTCTTGCTCGTCGTGTGCAACTGTCTCTCTGGTGCTATTGTCGCGTGTCTCAGATCTCGATCTGTACTAGTTACCTGACTTCTTCGTTGCTCTGTTTCTGTCCTCTCCTCATACTCTCTTTCCCTACCATGCTTTCTGTCAGGTTACACATTCTCTCTCCTCGTCTCTCTATATATATATTATATATTGAATATATATATGATAATATAATCTTATTATATATCTATATATTTATAGATGAGATATATAGTTATATATTATATATTATAACCTAATGATATATATTATATATGCTATATATATTATTAAAGTATATACTTTTTATCAGATAATCACCGTATATTATAATATCACATATATATAATATATATATATATTATACTAGTGAAAAATATATACTACTAATACTAGTATCTTATACAGAAACGAAAGTACGCGAAGAGCGATTTAAACCGGCACGATGCAAGAAATCAATCATTGTTATTAATAAGCTGCACTTTGGCAAGAGTGATATATTGTGGTTATATCATCTGTTCTTATTGTAAAACATTGACTTCTGCGGAGTATCCAATTCTCTAGATTGTCGTATTTAGGCTCAACGCGAAGATAATCATAAGGCTCTTGGGATTACAAAGACATATCTGGCTTGTATTAGAGTTCGTTGGGTGAGAGCATTATTGTGATTACGAAGCGGAGAATATGGAGATAGATAGTAGTGCAGAAGAATGTGTCTATCTGTCAGGGCTTAGAGATGCGTATATCTGTAGGTGTAGATATTTTTTATTGAGAGGATATTATTATTACATTATTCGTATGTATTTGATGTTTCATATTATTTATTTTTATTACGATTATTATATTAAGTCAACGATAGATCATAACCTGGATAGACGCAATATGAAGTTATACTATTCGCTATTAGCTAGTCCTTGAATGGTTAATATGCGACGGTATAATTGCGCAATTGCTTGCAAATTTATAAGGATCAAAAGAGTGTTGCATAATAGGCATGTTAGAATGTAAAAATCGTATTTAGGTGGATCAAAGAACACATACTTGCTTCAGGAACATGGCTCATCACAATACCAGTCCAGAGTTAGATTAGAGATCGGAGGATATACTTTGAGCATATACGAAGGAATGCGAGCTGACCGGCAAATCTTTACTTGTGCATGAGGAGTGCTAATGCCGAGTATCGTGTTAGAGGTTGTATGATGAACGCATAAGCTAGTAAGGATTGATGAGAGGAACCGTGGGTTGTACATCAGTGTGGCAGATACTAGAGGTTAGAGACGAGATCTTGTACAGGTTGTTGTGAGTAGAGGCAGCGGAGCGGCAGCTTTACTGTATAGGTATGTCGGTATCTTAGTGTCTCGATGATTGATGATCTATCAGTAGATGCACAGGTCAGGCCTAATTGTGTATTGTTACAATGGTGGCGATAAACAGACTCGATAGGAACATATTTTCGAGACGGCTAGAGACGGGTGGAAGGAGGTGCTATAGAGTAGGTCGTGGTGCGCGTTTGTAAGTATATCATTGTCAGGTTTGAGTGATTAGGTAGCTATTAGCAGATTGAGTGGTGTTGTATAAATATTTTAACTAACAGTTTCTCCTATCACTCTAGTGTAATTGCATTAGAAGGTTGGCTTTTCGGCATGCTTTTACCTTGAGATTCATTGAAGCGTAATGTGAACATGGTTATAAACCATCTCAGTTTTCTTTTATGAAGCATTGGTGTCGCTATTGCGAATAGCTGTCAAATTAAGTACACTCTTTGCCCTGCGATATAGTCGCGATTCTTCAATCTATTTAACTGACATTGTAATATAGTAATAATATTCTTTATCATTAATTTAGTTAGTATTATATATATGTAGGCACCGCCCTTGCATGAAGAAATCTGGAGCAGTGTCGAATGTAGGATAGAATTAGATTAATCTCTAATTTTTTAATTCATTAGTTGGGAAATTGGTATGCTGATGATACTCTTGAAATAATGCATATTTAGTTGTAGGATAGCTAGATCAACATATTCATTCGACATTGCAGGTCGCACGTTTATATATAAAAACGATGCAATTACTCAAACACATATAGGAATTCTTTCTTTTAACCTAAAGTATCTATTTATAGAATACATGCAAAATGTTCCTCCATTATCTGGGAAAATCAACAGAACATAATAACTGTATAGTGACAGGAGATGAAACGCGGACGCCTCACTATACCCTTAAAAGAATAAAAGACAATCAATGCATTTACTAAACATATATTCCCAGTCAATAAAAAACTAATAAATCGTTAATATCATTGTAACTGTTTACTGGGAAAGGAAGTAGGGACTTCTGGTGGATTTTCTGACTCGAGCAGGTACCCTTATATAGATAGATGCTGCTGCTTTCCGTGAATCCCTGAAGAAAAACGCGTAGCAAGATACAAACAAACTATGAGGGATGCTGAATCTGAAAACCGGTCTATATAGCACGATAAAATTCGTCTCCACAATGTTCGCTTGATGCAGAGAGTGGTCACAGATCTTCAAGTGGGAAGTTTTGACTCATTCTTCGCAAAGTCCAGATCTCGCTGCTACTGTTGCTCAAACAGTAGAGCCATCTGTTTTCATGGAAAAATTCCTGATTCAATCTTTCGTGCGAATCCTAGGAACCTACTTCTTAGAGAGCTCTCCTCCTAGAATAAGACAATACTCGTGATGTAGAACAGACATTTAAAAAAAAGTGATTGTCACTTGTCTCTTAAATTGACGGAACCCCTCCCTGTAAACTTTGATGACGACGACAAGGTTCAAGACGCGGTGATGACCTGGTTCGAATAACAGGCGGGAGGCTACTATATATATGAATTCAAAAATAAAGAAACTTAGTTGAAGTTGCTTTCCTGCTTACAAAATCAATTTACATCCATTTAATCCACTTATGACCAGTTTTTGAAAAATAGTGACATAGGAATTGTTTTGAATAATTACGTTCATTAGGATGAATCTCTCATCCTCAGCACACGAGTATAAATTTATATAGCTCCCAAGAGTAGGCTAGGCTACCCCGAATGTAGACTGGTCTATTTGTTGTTTACAAACGTGAACACTTGCTCCGAGAATGTTTTTGCAATACAAAAATTGTTTTGTTTCTTTTATTCCATATAAATTTACAGTAGAGAATTATTAAATGCATTATAATTAGCTAAGCAATCCACCAATCACTGAAGCCGCCATTAGCGACATATATTAATTAATATTAATATATCCAAATCCGAAAAGAGTGAAGGAACGCAACTTCATTGTGTGGGTAGAATGGCCAAAGAAGTTGGTGCCAAAGGTAATAAAAACTGCATTGTTGATGTGATAAAGACTACTGATAAATAGATGAGAGAAGGAGTAAGATAGCTGATAGGAGAGCAGAGAGAGAGACGTAGAATAGAGATAGAGGAGAGTAGAAGAGGAGAGAGGATGAGAGATAGTAAAGTAACATAAATATACATGAATATACATTATATGAGTAGATATTTGAATTTAATGAATAAGATCGAATCGCCAAAAATACATAATTATTTTAATATATAATGAATTTTAATTTTATTTGGAATTTCACAAAGTTATGTCTATCCATGATAATGATGGTAACAATAATATTAATATATTATATATATAATATATATATATTAATATATTATATATATAATATATAATTATATATATATATATATTATTATTTAATTATATTATATTATCATATATACTATAATATATATTATTAATTATACTATACTTATAATATATATATATATAGCGGGGTTTATTTTTATTTTGGTTTCTCTACTGGTTATCCGCTAAGTCTTTCCCCCACAAAGAATTTATACAAGAAAGATAAATATATTAAATAATAAATTTTCAAATGGAGCAAAAGATTAAATAATCTCTTATAGTGTACGAAATATTGTAAATAATACTCTCTATAAATAAAATAGAAAACCATTAAAATATAAAGAAAACGTACGATGGTACTCTTGGAAATAATTATTTATTAAATTATACTGCACTTATCTGCTACAAAGAGAATTGTCCAAATGCATCCATTATATAATTGGATAAGATAACATAATGGATAAAAATTCTCTTGCCACGATAACGTGAACAATTTTAACATCTATAAATAAAGTATATATATCAAATGATCTATATAAAACAAACTAAAAAAATTTTAAGTATAATTATTTTTATTTTTCTAGAAATAATTCTCATAAAACTTCAAGTACAAAGTAAACACTACAGTCCCCTGCGCGATACACGCAGGCAAAGAGCCAAACTTGGTAGGAGATATTTAACGTATCTCCAGATAACTTCTTCTTAATAATGGATCATGTGCTTGACATGTCGTTTTCTTTTTCGTTTGATTAAACCAACACTGTTAACAAAATTAAGTCTGCAAACTAAATATTCAATGAAATTGATCAGTACAACCTATATATGATCTATACTTTACGCTAACAGCCTAAAATATATAATAAATATCTATTTTGTATATAAGTATGATATATATATACACAAGAAATAGTAGTTATTAACTATAGTCATTGATTAGATATTTTATAAGTATGATAGGTAATAATGTAGTGATTACTGATTATATTACTAAATCTGATATCTAATATATATATATAGTATATTTCTAGCTGATACTGATAGATATCTTTAATAAATACATGGCTATTTATATATATCTATTATATACTTGATATTATATATACTATACTTATATATCTTAATATATATAATATTATTATGTATCACTTATATCATATTTATTATACTAATACTTTAAATGTAAATAATATATACCTATATACTATGTTTATACTAAATATATATATATATATATTATATACTTATACTCACATATACATATTCTATAATCATAGATACTTAATAAAAACTATTCCCAGTAGAAAAGGTGGAGATTTCGCCTCGATCAGGTTGGACTATGCATCTTTATCTTTCCAGCCCGGAATAACGGCTTCTAACCTCTAGAATACTCTATGAAATATTTCTCTGTGCCGGAGAACTGGTTTCCGAGCTCGAAGGTCCTCGTCTAATACTCTACTCTAAGGTAGGGCATTGTTCGCCTTTGTCAGATATCGAATTCTGCTGCACTCAGTTTTCATTAAGGCACCATCCAGATGATACTCTCTCGTGTTACTGCAGAGTCTCATCCGGGGGATGTGAGTATGGTGGTCGCTTTCTAGCGCATAAGTATTGTCTAACAACAAATTCCGGTATGTCCGATGAGCTATATAAAGAAGACAATAGGTAAGAGACCCCACAGATTGGTGGTAGAAATATAGACTAGGCCCATAGCTCCGACCCTACTAACAATCTTCTTTGCGAGAATAATCTCCTCGAATATACTACACGATCTTCGGTCGAAACATGTCATATATGCATATGCGTCTTGCTCATATATTCAAATTCAGTTTTCGCTATCGATTTCTATAATAAAATTTTAAAATTCAACATGTTCTCAATGTAAAATACAATGGATATAAAAGAACTATAAATTTGTTACGCAACTGCCTCAACCTCAGTCATACTTTTTGGAGATGGGATCCCTCTTCTTTCTCTTATACATATGTCAGTAAACTCTTGTAGCTACCTATACTTTTTCCAAGACTGCGAGTAAGGTGCGCTACAGAGCACGCACTGGTAAAGATAAAGTATGATGAGGAACAGTATCGATCAAATGTCGAAAAAGAACGTGTCTCTCTCAGCTGTATGACTTCGACCATCCCTCTGTACATCCATTCAAATTCAGTGAGAAGGCCGAGTTACATGACAGATCATAACTCCACGCTAGAAGCTTGATGTGTGGATGTGTGTAATCTATATATATGTAATTACCTGACGGACCCTCAATCTATTGTAAATCGTCAATGTTATGGTTCATCTCCTTGGCCCTAGGGTGGGGCACATACACAATGCCCCCATTAACAAAACCCGCCATACATCTATCTCACTGATCAATTGCAAACTCTATATACTCTACTGTCCTCTAGTCAAACTATCTACATTTTCCATCTCCTTCAGTAACATATATATCTGTATATTACTGATATCAATGTCCAATACTTTCCTCCTGTCGGTACCCCTTCCCAGCCGGGTCGGTTTTCCACAACTCACCAATATACATACATCCGCTTAACTCATCCACCGACTTCACACTCATCTACTTATTATTCCACTGACGCAATATATACCATATACTCAAACAACTTTCCATTTATTCCTCTTCATTTATTGAATAACTTTCTTTCACACATCACCACATATATATATACTCAACTCTCTAATACGATTCATTCTCTTCTTTATCAATTCTTCTTCCACACTAGCACCACCCTAAGATGACCATTATCATTGAAATCACCATTGAAGCTTATAGATCTATAACTTCCATATATTAACAGACATAGTCTAAATTAACCGATATTTTTACATTATTAACTTACAAGGTAAAACGAACATTCCTATGTAATGAGATCACTTCTGTGGCAAACACCTCTCACAAATGACTTAGTCACCCTTTTTGCACATATCAATCTCTTTAGCAACTACATTAATTGCAGCACAAATAGACTTATCTTACACTGCACTCATTACACTCTGACACACTTGATACCTTCTCACGATCTTACATGCATCGATACCGAACTCACTCTAATGATAATCTTCACAATACACCAACAATTAACCTTCGCATAAACTAGAAATGTATAACAGACTACTAGGTACATGTGTATCTAAGGCTGTCTACACATACTAACAAATAACTTCACACATGAGGAGTGTCCTCACTCACAACATCAAAACTTTTACTCTCTTTTCACACGATTATACATTTTTTACTCATAGCCTCGCTCTCTCTTTAATAAAACATATCTCTAACAGACGGAAATAGAATTGCTCATATTGACTCATATATAACTCGCTACAATACATACTCTTTCTCACGCTCAAGTCGCTCATCAAAGACATCGATAAAGCAGCTACTACATTCACAGCATTTTTCAATCCTTGGATGGACAACTACAAGTGTCCTACCCGAAACGAATTGCTAAACCGTCCATTCGAATAATTTGAGTGAAGGTAGGTTGAACAGGCAACCTCTCAAGACTCATCTCATTTCGCATCAATTTCCTATACATCTCATATAATTTCTTACATTCACTTTCAACTAGAATATATTGGAAATGAATATGTAACCTGGATAGCGGGAAAACTCTCTTAGATATTAGACACATATCGACGGTTCGGTTCTTCTTACACACATCGGCTTTTTTAATATTCATTCACTATTAATTTACCAGGACTATTTAATATTTTATAGCCTATTACTGATTAGTTTATTTCTTATAATACTAGTTAGAATGGGTGTCTTACTCCGATTACAAGCACAGAATTGACAGTGGTTATATTGTGTATGATTGCTGTAACTAATTCTCGCTAATATTCGCAAAAGATTGTTCAGTAGACTCGTATAAATTTGTACCGCCAAATTTCTAGATGAATATTATATGTATCTTTTCGCTGTCCTGTAGGCACAAGCACTAGACATATATAGAGTAGACCTTGGTGGAGATACATACATATGGACGTCTATTACTCGGACCTTTTTTCTTCTAGTGGGCGAGTTCGCTCGTTAGTTTCGTTCTGTAAGATTTATTTTGCGCTCAGGCTAGCCTTCTATACTGTTCTGCTTCCATCTCAGAGCCGACAGTGAATACACGCATGATTTTAGGTATTTAAGATATATCCATGGAACAGTCAGTCGGAGTCATTAGAGATTAGTATACCACATTTATACGACATGTTTTACATGAAGTCAACAGTTCACGTATGGCGTTGTACCTATTTACATTGTAATAATCTAGTATATGCCCTGATACTCTAAGGCTGAAAGGGGCGAAATTTTATTATGGTAGATATTATTATTTATATTATATTAGTAACTACTGTAATATGCTATAATACGTATGTTCTATACATATTACCAGTACTTATCTTACTATTATATATTCTTGAATATGAGTAGATTATCTATGCTAAACTATCTTATGGGTAAATAATATTAATAGCTTGATAACTCAGTATGATAGGTGTAAGTTAAATATTTGGTTTTACCTCGAGCTCTCTGATCCGGCGGGTAGGAGTACGGGGGGTGGCATTTAAAAAGAGAGTGGTTGGAAGCAATGAAGAATGGGTAGAGGAATTTGTTTTATGAAGAAAGGAATACAAGGAGACGACTACGAACTCATATCAGAAAACAAATAGTAGTTTCCGCAAACATGCAGTTGGGGGAATGGGAAACTTTGAGTGTCTCGCGTCGTGTATGTGAGATAGTTTTACTGAGAGGACATTGTAGATCAAGACCTTATGGCAAGTAATTAGAAGATAAATGTTAGGTATGACAAATATTTTACAAATTTTAAACAAAATTAAAAAGAAGTATTTATATATCTATGGTAATACTTACGGGGCGAGCTATGCCAGAATAATTTAATCTTGGATTGCTCACTCTTTTATTGATAATACAAAGATGTTATTATTAATTTATATTTATTAGGAGCACGACATTGCCGAAATTTTTTTGGACGTTGATCATTTGATAATATTCGAGTGTAAAAGAAGAATGCGAGAGAATGTTGCATTGCATTGGCAATCGTACAGAGTGGTGCGGCTCTTAGTAATTAAGGTCAAGAAGGCCATTATTGCCGTGTTCAAGAGCAACTCATAAAATTCGGCGCCGATTCTCTGAGATAGCCGACGCTCAGCTGGTGGTCACTGGCCATCTATAGCGAATAGAATCGCTGTAGGTTACGTTTCACTGGTACTCGGGGAGTTTAACGTCTGAGTGTTGTGTAGACCTCGTTCTTTATTGCTTTGGCTACAATGGCTCGTTTGCTCCAATTATCTCAATAAGATTGAAGCCTAGTACCACACACCCTAGATCTAACGAGATGATTATTATTTAGAATTGGAAATTATCATTCTGTAATACTTGAATATTAAATACAGAGCAGAAAATATGGGGAAAGACTATAGGCGCGATAAAAATTGACTACCCTCGGGTGTAACGACCTTTAACTGGATTTAAAAAAACGGAAATTATTAACTGTAGTAGACAATTGCTTGAAACGATCGCTTTCTATATAAAAATTGAAGTTTTCTCTCGAATTACTGAGACAAGCATACAAAACCAATACATATTTTTGGACATTATTAAACAGAGAGCTAACTACGTAGGCTAGTTTCTCGATCTTTCTAGTTTTCACTATTATTTTTTGGGTAAGAAATCTATGATTAGGTTGGTATCAGAGGTTTTTGAACCTTGTGTGAAGCGATACATCGTACAACCAATGAAGACCTTTTTTTGGATGGTGCTCTGTCAGGTTCAGAAGATTCTAAATTCCTCGCTGCTTCGCAAGAGTCAGTCAAGAATGATAATTTCAGCCAATCGATAAATTTCGGGCGTAAGGATAGCGCATAAGAAATACATCATTGCGCTTCTGGAAAGGATTGCAAGCAATGACGAGTGATGTTGAATAACATTGTAATCACAAACTCTCAAAGCAGTTTCAACCGACATGAAAGTACAGAAATTACTTCAAACAAAAGCTAAATCTAAAAAAGTAAGTTCCATCTCCAGAGAATTGCTGTTATTAGCATCTCAAAGGATAAAACATTAAAAATGTGCTCAATAATGAAACTAAGAACAAACATAGCTCAACGCGGAAAACAAAAAATCGTCATAATCAATTATAACATACATATAATCCTCCCTCCACAAATTCATTGAAAATAAAACAAATAATAGCTCAACATCTTCTGAACACTCGCTCAAACTTTAGCTACCGTAAAGACAATTATCAAGATCAACTTTAAGTACACGTCAACTGTTTCTTATCTTCTTATATCAGTAATAAAAATGATTACAAAACTTGGCAATAAAAATAATCAAAGGATAACTCAAAACTACTACAATCCAACACCTCGGCAAAGAAAGAAATAAGGGAAAGAAAGAAAAGGAAAATATATATAGTAACTAAATCTTTGTATTTGGAAAATTGCCATATACATGCCAAGGGATTAATTGATATACATAAGGTCACCAAATCACCAATGGTACATGACCTTACCTTTACCTTATTCACGCCGACGTAGATTTCGAACACCAACATGATTTCTGCATCCTTTTATCAAACCCCTTAGGTATTTTTGTGAACCGACTACCTGTGACTCTTTCTCTCACTGGTAACCTCTCTGATTATTATCTATCGTTTACCTTATTTCACAGTAAGCTTTCCGTATCCTTTAAGTTACTTTGGTTTTATTTTTTTCCTACTTTTAGTTTAGGCGGCTATATATATCATTATAGTGTACTTTATATTAAACTCATTTAGCATATTACTATATACCTGGCCCGTATAATATTATATATATATATTATATATAATATTTTATAACGTCTTTATTTGTCTAGTATATTTATACTACTAATATCATTTAGAGCTCAATCTCCAATCTAGATAACTCTTCACAGCATCCGCTCTTTATATTTAAATGAATGACATGAGAGGATTGGGTCCTGTCGCTATATCTTGCTTCGTGGTTGCACAGAATACTACTGTTTTTATTATATATACGACTATTATTTTTATTACTCAAAGATAATTCACCCCCTCTTCTAAAAATAAGGGTATGGGGCTTTATATAATCGTCAAATATAGCTTTAGTGAAAAATCCTTCACACAAGACCGTTAATTACTATCTCTGGGTATCTCGTATCCAATGAATAATATACTCTCTATACATTAGGTTATAATATATTATTTAATATTATTATGATTGATATATAATCATAAAAAAATCTTACATCATAATTTATATTATCTTATACTATATATAACTTGATAAGAGTTATTAACCTGAAATTAGAAATAAAACTAGTGGGCGTAAGGCAGAGTTGATGTGGGTGTGGCGGTGCAACTCTATAATTACCTCCCTCCCATAATCACAGATGGGCGACATAATGAATTACTATTTAGTGAATATCCGATATACGTTGTATTGTGGCATGAATCAGAAACATTGTATTGTAAGGGGTTGTATTAGATTATAGATTCAAATTATCTGAAGATAATACAATAACATCAAAAGTAGTTATGAATCGAATTTACGCTAGATAGACTGGTACTAGTTGATTGTATACTGGTTATGATTTCTTATAAATCGCATGGTTAATACTTTAATTACTTCATTTTATATCGTGCACTCTTGTAAGTTGTTGTAAATTGTTTGGTTCGCATTTTCATACTTGGCTTTAAAGTCAACCCATAGCTTTTGGTGTCCTTTTTATATAAACATCTTGCAGCCTTCCTTTTACTGTACATATATTTCTACTCGCTAGAACCTCCGATCTGAGATGGTGGGACGATCGCATGTTTTTGAGCGCTGCCATAGAAGCATGATTAGTTGGTAACTTTGCAGATACATGTTGATATTATATTTACCAGGCACTGCAGACACATTATTTAAAAAAATCATACTTTAAAGAAATGAAAAGTAAATAAAATATCTACACAGTGTCAATAACAGAGGAGTTTGCTAGAGCTTCTGATGTATACGTGTCGGGACAGGTAAGGTGTATCTCCCAACTTTAGACTTCTAAACCTTTGTTAAGAGGTACAATAAGACCATGCATCGTACAGGTATTTTGAAGACTGATTTTAGAGGTGTGCTTGCGAGAATAGGGAAGTATGGTCGTCGGATGAGTGGTGGTAAATTTGAAACAAGAGCATACATATTCTAAAGGAAGAAAATGTACTCTGGAACGCTCTCGACTGATCTCAAAATGACTGATTAATTTGTGTGGAATCATGATTCAAATATACGCCATGATCTGCTGTCGCAGCAGAGTTGTCATTAACCTTGGGTTTATTTTTGTGTGTATCTACGTACTCTTTATATTTTCTCGTAGCTGTTAATTGAATAACACCCTTTTCGTGAGCGGTGAATGTTTGTGCAGCAACTGTAAAATATTCTTATAATAGCATTAGGTTCTTTTCGGATTCTTGAAAAAATGACTGTTCGAGAATTTTCTGGGTTGTGTGAACATGTCTCGTGAAGTATTCTATGGTGAACAATTGGCCTTAAAAGTTCGATTTGTTTTTTCATTAGAAAGGCTGTGTGAAGCGGAAGATCGTCGATTTGCGTTGGCTCATGCTGCCAGACGATCTCGTGAGGTAGGACAACAGCGACAGGAACACACATTGGCGGAGCATGTCAGGAACTCATATAAGGGTGGTTATTTAAAGAAACTGCGGTGAGCGAGAATTTATAGATCTACAAAAATATGTTAAATTTTCATTCAACTTTTGGCTGTAGAGCCATTCGCTTAATTTTGGGTCATTCATAATGACTCATCCTAGAACATATGGGCCGTGGAATTCTGGGTAAATTGTAAATTTGATTGTGAAATTATCTAAATTCAGGGCTTAAACATATAACAGCAGTAAACAAGTATATTTTTATATTCTAACTGAACATTGCAAGACTGGAACTCGACACTTCAAATATAGGAAATATTATTTCTCGCCCTACATCTTTGACTTCAATCACTATTCTCTATTGTAAAAGTACTCCCTCCTGTTGTCTGCCGCAAAAGTCGGAAAAATATATAACGCTCGTTTTAGGGCTAGCGCATGTTATAGTCTCTATATTCAACATTGACATATATAGTTTATCAACATCATAAGGTCCTGGATAAGGCTTAAGCATGTTAAAACTACGCACTACACGGAGAAACGATAGATGCGTGTCGAACAATATTTTTCACTTATTAACGATCTGTACTTGGTAATATCACTTCCGACAGCCGACTTCATATGACGTCTCTTTCATGTCAATAGGGTTCAGTTAACTCAGTGTGAAGTATGAGAGCTTAATTATCAGGATGTAGATTCATCGAGCCGATGAAGGCAGAGTTAAATAGAAGTGGATCTGTATCCGCCATGGTTCAGGCATTCAAAGCTACCATGTTTTTTTATTTCACTTGCTTTTATTATTACGATGATTAAATTTGTCAGGATATCCTACCCATTTAAACAAGTACTGTTTATTCGCCCCTTCTCTCGAGCCTAATTATCTTTTTCAATTTTAATAGCACAGTTCATTTCAGCTTGCAAAGCGTTATTTTTTTGAATATTTCCATGTTTATAAAAACCTCCTTTTATCTTCTCACCGTATAAATCCTCCAAATAATATAATTTTAAGCCATCGTAAGGGCAAGTCTCGAATATTGTGCACTTTTGAAAACCTCTGGTAGACCCATCTGGGACTGTAGCTTTCCTTAAACCTTTCCCGCCTGTCTGGAGACCTCGGTACATAATCGCCTAAGCACACACCTGAATTATCTTATTTTTCCTAACTCTTCGTTGTGAATGATCCAGCTTCGTAGGCTTTATTTTGAACATTTGATCTAGGGGGGTAGATTTTATAGTTCTATGGGCGATCTATTATAAGAATGAGAAAGGGTCTTGGTAGTATTGTCAATATACTTAAAGTGTCATGCGGGTAAACGTACGGCTCGCATTTTCTCCTTTGATGAGTACGTCCTGTACTCGTTCAGCATAGCTGCTTTATTCTGAGATCGTATTGTAATACCCCATGTCGTGCTCTTTAACTAATTCTTGAATTCTGCCTAGAAACTCACTGCCTTGATCAGTCCACAGCATTCTTGGCATCGCTCTGTCACCTCTATAATTTCTCTCAACGCGGCAGATACAGTACTGACTTTTTATCTTTCTTAAAGGTTTTAACCATAAATATCTGGAATACAATCAATGGTGAAAAGTATGTATTGATATCCATCGTTGTTAACGAGCTGTATTTACCTATCGGATAAATCCAGTTCGCCATACCTATCGAGGCAGGGGGCCTATGGTTTTTCCGGGTAGGAAATTTTCTGCGAACAGGTTTTATGTAGAGTGAAAGCCTTACCTTCTAGATATGCTTTCAACTCTTTTCCGTCCATGTCGGAACCTCGATGCAAACCTTTGTGAATCCACCATAGGTTTAGGCTCTTCACATCGTAATAAATACTTATCAACCCTCCCTTAGCCTCATGGTGTCTACTGGCGTGATTAAAAAAACGAATTTTATATATATTACTAGTATATTTATATATATATATATATATATCTATATATATATATATATATTTATATTATATGTGATATCTATGGTAAAAAGAATTAGAAAAATTAACATTAAAATTAATGTATTTTTATCTCATTCACAAGTGACGCAACTTAGACAGTGAACAAATTAATATATATATATATTATATATTACTATATATATATATATATATATATTATATATATATATATATTATATATATATATATATATATAGTATATATATATATATATATATATTTATATATCTTTAAAAAATATTATAAGACACATATATATATTTTAAATTTACTGAATTAATAATATCTAACAGAAATAAAAACGTCTGAGAGAAGACAGGTTTAATAGCATTAAGAATGGCGGTAAGGATTTTTTTTCTTATTCTCCTTTAATGAAAAACACCGTCTTGAATTTATCTGAAGCGTAGGACATGCCTGAAGGACTAGAATCAGGCCTTTGGTGTTTTACGGAATACATGCCAAGTCTGTGCTAATACTGCGTCGTTGTTCAAGATTAACAGAGGTGGAAAGTTTATAGTCCTGAAGCTCTTGCTTGATTCGTAGGCCATCTGTTAGCCAGCTCTCTTCTTCCCAATGCGTGAGAGATTTCAGGTGAAGTTAAATCCACAATGTTTGACCTTTAACTATCTCATCATCATAGTCATGATTTTGGCCTAACTCATTCCAGGCTATTTGTTTTCTTTTAAAATATTATCAGAGAACTTTAATACGGCGAGCCCTGGCTGGCAAGCTCTTCTCTAGGATAATTTCTTAAGCTGTCTTCTATCTTCCATCTCAGGTTTTACTTCTTGTGGCAAATTTGTCTCTTTGAAACTCAACTTATTTAGTTGGTCCTTTAGGTGCAATCCTTGAGACTTAATAATTTCTGCATTGCATCTTGGTATAAGATACGCTTCTCATGGATGTATAATGTCTGATATTTAATATCCGATACACCTCTTGCTCGTAATTGCTTATCTGTTCAACTTTTAAAGGTCGATCAGCATGTAAGCAGAGCTGGCTGATGAATTTGTGCAGGACTCAAAGGTTGTTGATTCTCTAGAGAGAAATGATGCTGATGATTTGGGGGTGGAAATTGCAGTGAGGACACCCCGTAAGGCTGTGGTTGTGTAGCCTGAGTGCGGGCTCTCTGCAACGATGAAGTAGTATTACATTTTTCATTTTCTCTTAATACTCGTTAAAACGGTAATACAGAGACCCTTCTTCATTATGAAGATATCCAATTGTAATCAGAGGAGCAATAACTGAGAAAAGTAGTAGGAATACACCACACCCCTTCTGCAACACCTTCTTTCTTATTTCTTTTCAAGATGCTTTATGTTAGGGAGTTTTTTAATAGGTGTTTCTATGTGACGGAGCAGCTTTTACTTCTGAGGCCTGTTTTAAAGGACATTCCCTTTATAAGATTTTAAGCAGAGTTACATCATCACTGGATGAATTCTCATCATCAAGATTTTTTGGCGTTTTCAGCGCCGGTTTCAGTGCTTTTATCTTTAAATAAGGGCAATACTTCAATAACTATCATTTTCAGGACTGTAACAGTTAGGTATTAGCAGTGTGTGTGTGTATCGTGTCCTCAGGGTGACGTTCCACACAGCAAGTACGCTAGGTCGGAAGTAGCTCTTT
>JABUQX010112253.1:0-22243 GCA_015478945.1 Trachelipus rathkii
GGGAGAGATATGTATAATGATGATTTACTCTCTCATTCTGCTCTAATCTCTCATCTCTCGTCGCGTCTCTCTCTTACTCTCTCTCGTAGCAGTCTTACCATTATTAATATTATATCTCATTCTTATTATTATATATATAATATAAATATATATATATATATATATAAAATACAGTAGATTAATCACCTATAATAATATATATATATATATATATATATAAAGTATATATATATATAATAGTATAATATATGTATATATTATAATCTATATATATATATAATATAATATATAGATATATATAGTATATATTATATTATAATAATATAATATTATATATATATAGGTATATATTATATTATATAAATATATATATATCTACAAATATTCTACTTGATTCTTCTGCTAATCTTACCTAATCTCTTGACTTACTCCCTTTTCCTATCATTGTCTCTCAATATATCTACGTTATCTCCCATTTTCTCTCTGTTCTCTGTCTCTCCTTTCCCTGTTCTCTGGCTGATACATCTATTCGTTTCCGTGATTGTTAAATATTTCTTGTCTATGTCTTTAGTACCTTGTGGTTTGTTCTCACTCGTAATTTGCCCTTATTTTTCCTGGAATTTGATTTTAATATGCTTCTCCATATTCCGTTCTCTCTCGTTTCGAGGTTGTGCAACGCATGTTTTTACTTAGTTTAAATATAGTACTCTTTCTTCATTCGCTCTTCTTGCGTTAAATCTATTCATCTCTCTCATCTGCTAAATTTCTACGCGCATACTCCTTTTCGGTAGTGACGTATTTTATTCGTTAGTTGCCAGTATGATATTAGCAGTCGTGGCTCATAGACTAATTTTTGCTAATAATTTAATGTTAATGCCAAAATTATTTATGATATGTCACAGATATGCTTGAAAAGTGTGAAATAAGGTTACGTTTTGTATGTAATTTTAGCTCTTTACGGTTGATAATATGGAATTTGTTAATGTATCAGTTTTATATACTGAATTTAACTAATGTTTAATTTTGTTTGTTGTATTTATAGTTTCTTAGTTTCAGGTGTTGCTATGTTTTGGCTTTATTAATTAAAAACTTGTTAGGTTAACATCATAATCGTGTGTGTGGATGTGTGGTGTGTGTGGTGTGAAGTTTGTGGCATTTATTCTTAGTTGTATTAGCAATATGTTTGGTTAGGTGATACCGTTAAATCTTCTTTGTTAAATCGATTACTTGTATGTTTAGATGTAAAAATTAACATTGATATGTTAAAGAACACGTATAGAAACGCCCTGTGAATAGGTACGTTTTTGCCGTATGCTATTCTTGGTTTTCGCCCGCTGCGGATTTTGTTTGATGTCCCGCCCCTTGTTGCTTGGTTTTACTGCTGTGTGTTTAACAAACAAGTACTGGAAATTTGTTAATCAGTCAAATAGGCTTTTTTCGTTGTTTATTGTCTGGCTTAATTCAGGTCTTAATCTTACTCGTCTCTCTCTCACTTCAATCTCGTTTTCACTCGTTCTCTCTCTCTCTTGTTTGTCGTTGTATTATCTTATTCTCGTCATATTCCTCATCCTTTTGAGTTCAATTTTCCATCTTCGTCTTCCCTCTCGTCGATCTCTCTAGCTCACGAATATACTTATATTATTAACTATATATTTATGATATATAGGTTATTTTCAGATAACGGATAAATAATAGAGATGATATGATATTACTCTCTTATATTAGTATATATATGATATAGTGATCTATTCATTATATCTAATCTCTAACTAATGTATAGTACGTATTACGGTAAGTATATATCTCTCGTACATTATAGTACGTTACTATAATTATAACATAGTATTTTTAAGGTAGCTAATTACAAAATACCTCCAGATAGTTATAAAGCTATATTTTCTTTAAAGTCCTAATATATATATGTGGCAATATTAAAGAGATTTTTGTGAGAATAATAATAAAGAGGTTAAGTGTCGAAGAGTTGTGCAGATAGCCAACAAGATGGTAGTAAATGAATTGAAGTGACCGAAAAAATAATAGGGTGTGAAGCATAGCGAATTTTTCTTACAGAATGTAATAGCTACATGTCTTTCGTGGCTGAGTATTGTGTCGGGCTCGAATCATCATCGTCAGACGTTACAAACGCAGTAAAAAGTCCATGACGGGTGTGCGCTAGGGGGGGCTGCGCGGTGGGGGCGCCCTCTGGAGGCTTTTTGCCCGCTAGTAATGTTATTTTGACCCCTTGCGGCTAATTTGCTTACAGGTACGACGCCTCCCTTTCTTAACCGCTGCTTTGATGGGACCGCCTAAAATCATCGTCGGTGTTTGCTATCCGTCTGGAAACACGCCTGCATTTGTAATCAGAAAACATCAACACCATACGAACAAAAAAATCCCATGTAACCCTCCCGAATACTCCTCCAACTTTTTTGTTGAAACGTTGTTATTTATCCCCTGTTTTGTTTCTCCTCTTCATTTGTCTTTTTCTTTTTTTTGTTTCCTCTTTTTTTTGCTAGGAAACATAATGTCTTCTTTCACAATAAATGTTTATTTCACATAAAATTCGAAAAATGTTTTCATGCAAAAAGATGAAAAAACTTTTTCGAAAAAAGAAATCAATATTATTTTTTTTTATGTAACAATGTTTAAAACAAAAAAAAATAATTAGTCGCATTTTGTTATTTCTCGGGTAATACACACTCTAATAGCATAATACCTCCCGACTTTCTAACCTTTTACACCCATATTTTCCATGTCATGAAAAAGTTATTTATTTATTAACTTTCGATTTTCGGGCTTTTGAAACTTTATTAAGGCTTGTATCTTTAATATAGCTAAATATTCATGTAGGGAGTTGTGGAGATAGGGGATGAGAGTAAAGTAACGCATATGCATGTGTAAGGATACCCGTTAGACTAAACTGAAATGAATAAAACCTCTCAATCATCGCCATACGGAGTACACAGCTCCCATCACCAGCAGACACCGTACGTTATAATACGGGTGCGACTTGATATAGGTATACTCATTAAACTCAGTCCGATGTGCAAGTTTTTCTCGTACTTGATAAGTATATCTAGGATTTAACATCAATGTTCTACTCCTCTCACATCTGTACTCACATGGTCTCCTGGTCGCGGGCGGCGGGGGCTGAAAGGAGGGAGGGGAACATAGATTTTTGTTTTGTCTGTGTTGGTTTTATGAAAGATTTACTTATTATTTCCCCTCTCTCAATAGCTCGTGTAACACATCCGCTCTAGTCGCTGACTTGAGTCTTGGCGTCTCAGATTGCTGTCTGAAGCTGCCTCATACAGTATTCAATTTATTCATTCTATAGGCGGGTTTCGTTAGCACATATATCTTCTCAGGACAGTTATTCGTCATGCCCATAATAGAAACAGGGACCTGTTGATTACGTAAGTCTGATGATGTATTATTATTTTTAAAATATTTAAAAGGGGTAAACCATTTTGCAGCGTCAATCCCCTCTAGATTGGGGTCCCCTCCCATCCTTGCAGTGTAATGGAACTCATTCCTCATTCTCGGCTCCAGCCTGTTTTATCTTCCATCGCTCATTCTAAATCACTGACACTCATACTAAAAATGGTGCTTAAATCCAGACGACTACAATACGCTCTTCTCATTATCCATGCTTTACGGTAATAATTATGGTATTCGATGCCATCAGTATCAGAAAGCAAATTTGACTCTCGCCGTCTCATTCCACGTGCTCTACTACGACTGTGTGCCGTGGCGTTAGTTCCGCCGATTGACTCGTCTTCCTCGTCCTCGCGTCGTTCTCGCCGTCCGCCCACTCTCCTCTCTCTAGTCGCCCCCTCTCTCTCCACCGTCTCCGCGTCTGCTCTCCAGATCTCTCTCATCTGCCTCCTCGTCCTCGTCAGGTAACGGGTGTCACCGTGTGTACTCTCTAGTCGCAGCCGTAATCATTCCCTGGCTCCTGTACCGGGTCATTCAACTCTAATCCTTCGTCGTCTCGGGGGTAATTTCGGGGTTCTGACATGGGTATCGTGATCATAGTCTATCGTCCGCTTCTCTTCTAGCGTCCATACACTGTCCCTCATCCTCGAAATCTCGCCCTCCTGTCGTGCCGGCTCAGTAATCACATCGGGTCCTCTCATCCATCTCTCTCTCTCCGAGTCTCTCTCTTCTCTCTCTCTCATCCTCTTCTACTCTCTCAATCCTCTCTCTCTCTCACTCTCTCTCCTCTCTCTCTCTCTCAATCTCAATCTCTCTCGTTCTCGTCTCTCCTTCTCTCTCCTTCTCTCTCTCTCTCTCTCCAAAATAACAGAAAAAAGTTTCACACTTTTTCACTTTTAAACGACGCTACAAATATATTATGTAAATATTTCTTTTATCTGTTTCTAATTTTGAAAAATCACACACCGATTAAAATTTTTTTAAATAAAATATTCCTAAATGAAATATAATAAAAATATACACAATATTTTGTTATAAGATAAAAATGTAAGTTGCTAGAAGATATATATGTAATAATTGCTAAGAAAGAAAGATCAATAAAATTACTAAAACTTAAAAGAACTTAAATTAAAAAATAATCGATTACATATATGTTATAATCTCAATTTAAAAGATAAAATAAAAATCTTCAATTAAAAAAAATAAAAAGTTTATAAATAGGTTTCAAAAGGTATGATTACCTGTTTAAAGAAAAATGTAACCAATTTGAAAACTTTGATTTCGATCGAGATGTTTGGGCTTTGATTCTTTTTTTCATTCGGCAACAGTATTTGATTTCTTGAGAGACGACCACGACCCAATTGAAAAATCGAACATCAACAAATATATTAGTAGCATATTAAATTTGGGCAAAATCTAATAAAAATAATAATGAATATTACTCGTTAATAATAAGAAGAAATTATTATATCAATAAATAATAATAATAATAATAATAATACTGGTGTATAATAATAATCATCCTTAAAATAAAAACTGACAAAAAAGCAAATATATTTATAATACTGCTTTTCAATAAATAATAAGTAATAATTAATAATATACCTAATAATATATAATAATAATAACATAATCAATAATAATAATAATAATAGCAAAAAAGTAAATATACTATAATAGGATAGATAATAATAATAGATAAATAATAATTAATTAAATCATAATAAATAATAGAAATAATATAATAATAATAATAGCTAAACACAGAGGTAATAATATATTAATATAATAATAAATAGTAATAAACAATAATAAATAATAAAATATATAAATAATAATAATTTAATAATAATTAATAATAATAATAATATATAATAAATAATGAATAGGGTAATAAAGTGGTATTGCGGTCACTGGCAGTAGGAATGAATAACAATAACAATGAAATAATATAGATAATAATATAATAATATATAATAGGGAATAATAATGAATATATAATAATAATAATAATAATATATAATAACTAATAATAAATAATTCATGCCATATACTTTATTGATAGAGAATACATAAAAATCTCGACATAAATAAAAAAAAAAAAAAAAAAAGAAAAAATTTCTCATTTGCAGCTCGTGGTCCTCCCCCCTCACGCTCCCCCTCTTTATCCTTTACTCCACTCCTCGTTAATTAATTTCTTATTTTATTCCGATTTTTCATGTTGACCTTATTTGCTTAAGGTAAAATGTGCAGTAGATGTGAAATTTGTGTAAATTGAGCGGTTAAATTACTTTGATAATAAGTTACAGGTTGTCAGGTGGAAATGTCAACTATTGCGTTTAAATATGGACAAATAAATAATAAAGAAAAAATCAAGAATGTTCTTAACACACACACAACACACATGCTACACACACACACATCTGACACACATTGTGTGGAATAGCACATAGTATATATGATAATTATATATATATGTATATAATATATATTATATATATATATATAATAATATATATTATACTATTATTAATATAATAAGTTAGTAATATAATTATATAGTATATTATTATATATAATAAGTATTATATAGTATAATATAATATATATATATATATATATATATATATATATAATGATATATAATTATATATAGTATATGATTATATATATATGATAGATATTAGGTATATTAATATATATATATGCATATAATATAATATAATTATATATATAATAAGTAATATATATATATTAATATCTATACATATATGTCATATAATATATATATATATAATATATATATATATTATATATATGATATATATATATTATATTATGAGTTATAATAATCAATTTAATATATAAAATATTTAGTAATCTTATATAAATTAGCCATTTAATAAAGCCATGAATAAAACTTTGTGTTTTAAATACCCAATAGACCAACAGTTGGAACAAATTAGCGTATTTGCGTATAATCGTTATCTAAAATAAATAATTGGATTAATTAAATGTTGTTGTGGTGTTGTTTGATTTGTGATATTTTCCAGGTTATAATAAATGAAGTGTCTAAAATAATGTGGATAGTAGGACGGTAGTATATTTAAGGTTATGGGTTGAGAATGTTGGAGTCTTAATAGAAAAAATTATGAAATATTTAGATTTCTTGTTTCTCGGTTTTACGCATTTCTTTTTCCTCTTTATGGTGAGGAGCAGAACAGGTATCCGGACTGATTACCCAAAGCACTACCACAATTCGCCTTACACCATAAAAAAAAATAAACATTTCATAATAGTTCATACAAGTACAATACAAGAATTAGATAAAACATAAGTTTAATATACAATGAAACATAACATCAAACTTCTGTTTTAATTCTATTTATAACTGAGCATTTTATATGTATCTTCATTTATATTGTCTTCTTTAATATGCTTTAAACTTTAGCTTTATGCTATATTATTATCTATAATTATTGACTTTATCGTATTAATTTATTATATTACGTGTTTCTTTCTATCTCATTAACAATTAAATAGATATATAAGTAGTTAATATATAAAATAATTAATAATATTACTTAAATATTATTAACTTATATATATTAAGTGTATAAACATATATAGTAATATATACCGCTGTTAATGAAAAGCAACAAAATAGATAATATTAAATAGCAGTAAAGATAATAAGATAGAGCATATCAAAGCGATGGTCTATGGTTAAGATGATCTTATAATATGAAGTATATAAAATATACTAGAAATAAGGGTAAGACCTACAGGGAATAATTAAGGGAATTTAGAATACTTTTTATTTAGCTCTGGGTCTGGGCGATCCGTATACATACTAATCGTCTAGTCTTCAACATGCGGCCCATTTACACTTAGATGAAATCAGGTCATATTATGTATATTTTGTTTAAATATTGTGAATACATATATGTTATAGCTTTTTTAGTTCGTACTATAAGGCATAAATAAAACATAGCAATATTTCTATTATAAAGATTAAACTTTAAGATTCAAGGTCTAGTTTTATTATGTCTGTTTCTTGAAACAGTTAATTTGGTTAATTACTTAATTGATTAATTCAATTTTTTTAAGAGTTTCGCATTGGTTTTCACTGTTCCAAAGGGCTTACCCTTTCCAAGTGTTACAGCGATGATAAACTTCAAGCGTGTATACTGAAAGACAATTCTAAAAATTATAGTGTTATTGATACAATCTTAACAACCAGACAACATTATTTCTATACGCAAAATAACATTTAAAATATAAATATATTTTAAATCATAACTTTAATATTATTTTCATGGTTTGTAGGAAAGTTTTAGTGATCGAAATTATTAACTTAATTTTCAGCGATTGCAGGACTAAATAGTGGTGTTAGACAAAATATTAAACACGTAAAAAGTAAGTTTATGTTTTTATTATACAATCTAAAAATTTATAAACGTTTATAAAGACACTAAATGGCTTTATTCCATTATAACACCTAAATAAGTTATAATATGCGTTTTTAACCTTAAATAACAGCTTATATTTATTATTACCATAAATAAATTCTTTTCACGTTGTACTGAGTGATTGATTGTACTTCTAAAGTTGGTCTGTGTTGTTGGAGTTTAGTATAATAAGGTGAGTTCAAAAGTTATTAGTTAATAATGTCGAAATAGTAACTTTATTTTCATTTTTTTTGTTTAAGAAAGTTTTAAACTTCTGGACATTTTTTGTTACATTAGAAATAAAAAGACAGTAAGAAGCCACATGGGCCTATGAAGACTTTCCCAGTCAAGCCAACAGAACCATACAACCTGCTCATGCAAATCCACAAATCACTCTAGGGCTTGTCAATAACTTATTTATACACAAAGTCTACAATTAAAAAAAAACTATATCTAAATAAAAAAAATAATACATGCTAACAACACTTCAAGCTTTAATAATATATGTAACATCATTTAACCTTAATAACTAGTAACTAAGAACCAGCCATTTTGGCTTAGTCAAAAGATATATGATACCCAATGCCATCCATGATACCTTATCCAAGTAAAGATAGACCACAATAATGGGCCTATGAAGACTTTCCCAGTCAAGCCAACAGAACCATACAACCTGCTCATGCAAAATCCACAAATCACTCTAGGGCTTGTCAATATAAATAAAAAAAAGTCTCATTAAAAAAAAAAAACTAATACTCTGAGTATAATTCTTGCTAACCACACTTCAGCTTTAATAACTATAGAAAAATGCAATAACCTAATAAACTAAGTTTTAAGTTTCAAGACATCATACTGTCAGAAAAGATATATGATACAATCAAGACATCACACAATAGTGAGAACTATCAGCAATACCCTGTTCTTGAATGTTCCAATAGGTTGACACTCAAAAACTTCTGTGGCAAACCATTTCACAAAAAGTATTGACAAATTTATGCACTAGATGAATACTTTTTTTATGCAAGATGGCATGCTTCTTCTTGATTTTCTCTATTATAGGTCATCTGTCATGTTCTACAGAAAATGGTAAAATTTTTTTAGTAAATACTAGCTTGAGGTTCAATATCATAGTAAATATTAAAATTATAAATGGTTTCATTTACAAAAAAACAAATGTTTTTAAAAACTAGTAGAAAGAAGCTAGAGAAAACTATTAAGAGTTTATTTTGAGTTTAATATTTTCACAAATATTAATATTACGCTCTGAAATCTATAATTCAGACTTTTTCCCAATATATGTGTAGGGATGAGGAATCACTGAAATGTGACATATTTTTCAATTAATCAAATTATTTTTTTTTTAATAATTCAATTTTTTTACATAATTTTGAGTAAACATATATTAGGCTTTAATATGAGACAAAGAAAAAAGAGTAAATTAATATAACGATCGAAATACTATATTATATATATAATACATTATATGATATTATATATAAAACATAGAGCAAATAATATATTTAATACCTCGATATATATATATATAGGGCATATAAGGGGCTCGGAGCCAAACGGGGATACAAGATGGGGGGTGGAGGAAACCTCCACGACACCAAATAACAAAGATCCGGTGGTTCCGGAGACCTCCCGGAGGGGAGAAATAGTCCTACGACTTTTCATTCCCGGAAGGGCCGAGAAGCTCGATCCTGCATCAGGTGATCTACTCTTGGGGTAACAAATTAAATTTTTTTTTTTTTAGCTATGGATTCTATACAGTATCCAAAAAAATAGTAAACAGGAGTTTAAAAAAAAAAAGAGATTATTGAATTATTATCATAAAAGTACCCAGGATAGACCTGCCCCGATGAGAGGAGTCGGGGTCTCTTGCTAACGGGCAACGACAGGATAGGACTATTTTCCCCCTCCGGGGAGGGTCTCCGGACCCCCGCTCTTTGGTATTTGGGTATAGCGTGGGTCCTCTGCCCCTCCCCTAATGGGTATGGAACGTCCCCATCTGTTTCCCAGTCGCTCGAGCCGCATAATGGGCTATGATATATATATATATATAATATATATATAATTAAATATATTATAGTATTTATAATGTATTATTATATATATATATATATATATATATATATTATAGAGACACTTTACTTATCACAAGCTTAGCGCGAGTCGATCTAATACTGACTCATGCACCATGTTTTCAATTACTGATAAATAATTCTACTGGTCACAATCTTAAAATTTTTTTGCCTATATAATATATAATATATATATATATATATAATATTATATATATGATTTATATATATATATATATATATATATTTATCTTTTGTGTTTATTAAAAGAAATTTTTATGTTTATCAAAAAATTTGTTTGCCTTTTTTTTTTTTAATATCGTAAAGTCGTAAATGTTAATTTGGCCGAACAATAGAATTTTTTGATAATTGGGTTCAAATTATTGATTATGGAAAAACATAATGACAATCAATTATAAAAATCTGAACAAAGCATCGATAGCGATTCCCTAAAAAACGAAAAATTAGCCATTTAAAACTTTTGAAGTTAGTTTTTATATCGTCATCCCTATAAAAATATGCATAAAATACACGAAAATTCGTAAAAAAAAAAACTTCAAATAATTTTTTAAAACTTATTTGTAAATGTAATATTTATAATTTTAATATAACTATGTTGTGAACTCAAAGTTCATAATAATAACAATTACCCGAAGTTTATTGTCTCTTTATCAATAGATTAAATTTTTTAGACTTGTATCATGTCCTCTGAGAAAATCACTTTCAACAGTGAAACATTCCTAAACTCTTCAGCTCTCTCCTCATAGAGCTTACCTCAAGGTCATCCTTGTTGCTACGTTGTATCTCTCAGGCATATGTCTTCTTTCATAAGCCGGGCCCAAACCTGTGCCATACTCCTTATTACTTGGCCTATAAATAGTTACTTGTTGATCAGTTTACTTATTAACTATCACTTAGGTAATTTAGATTTAGTGTTGATAGATGAAGTTCACAGTGCATTAGTATATTTAAAATTAAAACCATTGGAAAATTAAACAAAAATGATTTTAAAAAAAATAATTTGAGATTTTTTTTTACCAATTTTAATGTCTTTATTATTATAAAAATTATTTAAAGAAAAAACATATGATTCTTAGTGAAAATCTTAAATATTGTCAATATTTTCGTATTTTTTTAGGGAAATCACTATCGATGCTTTGTTCCAATTTTTAAATTAGTATATCGTCATTAATATTTTTCCGATAATTATCGATAATTTTTATATGATATTCAATTCAATTGTTTCTGTAGGATTGAGCATAACTCTAAAAGATTAATACTAAAAAAAAAATTAAACGCAAAACAATTTTATAAAAAAATATTTTAAATACATAATAAATAAGACGGCAGTATATGTATATATATATATTATAAGGGTTGTAATTCACTAATGAGTATATAATATAATATATATTTATATAATAATATATATAATAACATTATATATTGAAAATTCAATCTTCTATAATGAAATGGGCCACAAGAAACTTCTGTGAAGAGTAGAAGAGTTATTTTGAGTGCAATTCGAGAAGCAAGCCAAAAAGTGAGGTCTATGAAGTATTTTCAGACTTATTAGAAGGGACTCCGGCTGAGAGGTAGTGAGCCTTAGTGTACGACATGGAGACTCAAATTTATGAAGAGTGTGAGGATCACAGTAACGGAAGCACCCCCTGAAAGAAACCGGGGGAGGATGCCATCGCGCCAACCCGCCTTCCTAACGTTCAGTTGAGAATTCAGTAACCCATTGCAATCCTGAACCAACTGTAAATCAGAGGGCAATGACTGGGGGCAGAGTCGACCGGGCGGGGATGGTTGTGACTCATTGGGCATAGGACAGGAGCTTACCTGAGAGGAGAATAGAGAATCCAGAATCAGGTAGTTAGAGGAAAATAGGTAGCTGAGAAGAGATTTTCCGTTTTCAGTTTGGAGAATTTGAACCACGACGGTCAGAAGAATGATGAGAGAGGAAACAGGTGATTTTTACAAAAAAAGTTGTTAGTGATGTGTTTTGGTGGTATGCGCATGTATAATGTCATAGAGAGGATTCTAAGTAGGTTAGTGCAGCTTTCGTTTGATGAAAGGCGCCGCTATTGATCGATACGAAGAGGTAGTCTGACTACGATTCTAGCTGGAATGGAGGAATGCAGAAGTTGATAGAGGGAGACTGAATTTTTTGTCACACTCCCTGTTAGAGCAACTCTACAGAAATGAATGTTTGTGCTTATCTGTGATTGAAACTAGTGTGATTATGAATATTCTGGTTGTTTAAGGTCGATAAGGAATGAAACTGCTCATGTCCATCAATATTGACTACAGCTCCACCTTAACTGTTCCGGCAGAAGCTGAGAACATCACCAACAGAGAGTCATTCCAATTAGTAGCGTACGAAGCAACGAAAAGTCCCCCCAATAGGAACCCTTATCAAAGGCAGGTAGAAATAGCGTGGGCAGGTATGGAGCGCTGTGGAGGAGAAAAAGTATTAATAAAGAAGATTAAAGGTTGTGGTCAGATTTTGAATTCTAATCCTTAATCAAGATCACTTCCTACGTCATTTTATTCAGATATATCTCTTTCATGTATCGACCTACAAGTGCTTAAAAGCGCCTTTTCCAAAAACACAATGGTCTCTGCTGTACAACAACAATTCTTCTGCTGCTCCATTCCCTTTAAAACAAATTTTTTGTTTGGAAACCTCTCTCATGTAGGTGGTAACAGGTAACTGAATTTTTGTCTTATCAGCCATCATGACCACCTCATCTTTTTGGAGCTCTTGCCAGTTACTTTTTGGAGGCTATTTATCGAACAAGTGCTGCCATCCCATCACAGCGTTACTAATCCGTACTCACGCAAATGGCTTTCATCTGTTAGGCTAAAGAGTGCCTGGAGAGGTGTCAGAGAGATCGAAACTTCGAACATAAAGACGAAGTATTGGTGAGTGTCCCTCCCATCATTCTAAAATGCTTAAGGTGTGATACTTGCAATCTCCGTATTTGCCACACTATCACTGTCCTATATGTCACGTGACCCTCCTCCCATTTGCAAATTTTGCCATCAGCCACTGCTCGTGTTCTCAACTTTCTCGCTCAAATTCATTGATTGGTTATCCATTTGAACTATTCGCTGTTTCATTTTCCTACTTTATGGTCATAACACCTGAAAGATTATCCCATATCTTATCTGAAATTTAGACTTAGCAGTATTTTCTTGTCTTTTTCTATTAAGAAGTGAATATTCTTGCATTGATTGTTATGTATTTCTTCACACAAGATATTTTAAATACAAGGGTGGCAATTTTATTTAGTTTCATTTATTTTTGACTGATGAAATTTCATTGTTGGGCCATTCAATGACTCCCTTTGAATATTTGAAACATGAAATATAATGACCATGCCCTCACCATGGTGCTGATTTTTTTCGCCAAGTATGGCCGCTTCTCTCTAAGCTGTGGTGGGTCCGACACTGAATCAAAATAATATAAAATATGGTAATTATTTCTATAAGATATAAGAAGTATATATATAATATATACATAATTTATATACATATTATATATTATTATACTAATATTATATATATATATTATCAAAAATAATACTTTGGTATAAATATTTAATAAAATATATATTTATTACAAAAAATTTTTTTCAACTTATATTTTTTGCAGTAAAGACTGGCTCATTTTCGAGCTCGAGAGCCTATTTAAATTATGTTTTTTCTCACACTAAATTTTTAAATCAAAAAACATAAATTTATATTTACCATGTCAATTAGTTACACTTACTGGTTTTGAATGTCAGAAAAATAACTTGCCAGATTAGCATCTCATGGAGGTTTCCATTAGTCGCTTCACATGAGTAGATGATTTTAAGAAAACGTTTTATTGAACATTTAAGGTATTTCTTTTTGTAAATGAGATAACGACATTTTTAATTGTTATTAAGGGGACGTTGCGTTTGCTGCGTAGAACAACTAATGTAACTTGTTTGACAGATATCTATATATTATACACAATTACGAAAAGAGGTGAAGAATTGCTTATCTAATATTTAATCTCAAATGACATGAATAAAACAGTATGTAAATGATTTTTTGTGATAATTTACACTTACACAGAAATAATCAATTATAGATTATCAGCAGTTATTATGTGAATCAGCAATTTGTTAAATACAATGAATAATTATATCTGCCCTGAGAATCACTAAATAAGATTTATTGAGATCAAGTGTAGAGAATTTCAACTATACATGTTAACATGATAGGCACAATAAATTATGAAGATTTAAGACATCCTATTAGCAGCAAAAGTTCAGCATCTACACACGAAGTTTTTGTAGGATTGTAGTTCATTTTTTTTTTTATTGATTTTTTTGCTAAATTCAAAATTTTTTTTGTTCTCCCAAAAAAATTTTAATAAGGTTACACAGAAACATAGACGAATAGTATTCTAACTTTGCCTGCTAAATCATACATTAAAATGTGTGATTCATAAGTGTATATAGTAAAACGAGAAATATGAAAACCAATTGAGAGAAAAATAGAAAAGTAAAATATAAAGTGTTTGGAATTTTTTGTATAGTAAAAAGCGAAAGTCGAAAAAGGATCTGCACATGGACGAAAATGTGGGGGTATAAAAATATTTATATTAAAGCCTTTTAAAATTTCTCTTATAAATGTCTTCTCGAGGAAATTGATAATCTGTGAAGTAAATACTTTGTTATCCTACGTATTGATTTAATATCAAGTTATTTTAATTTATAACTGAAAATAAAAAGATAGAGTAAATCTCACACATTTTCTCAATAACAGTTGTAAAATTTCAATTAAGGATTTTTCCAAAATTGTTGCATTTGTGCTAACCGCTGCAAATAAAGAAAATGCTAAGGAAAGAAAATAAGACAGAATTTCGAGGCAGAATCCGACAACCGATGTTTACAAAAATATTGGATCAGCTGTTCTAATGGAGCTCTACAGCCTGTCGGTTTTGGTTCTTTCACGAAATGTAAAATAAATGATATATAATTCTGTTTTATTTATCAACGACCTATTTGACCTCGTTTTTTTTTTGATGGAAATGTTATAATAAAACGAGAGATTCTGGAAGAAATTAAATATATTTAGATTATATATTCAATGAATACAAATCTTCATACATGAAAAAGGGACATAAACGTATGCGCAATCTTGTTTGTTTTACGATTTTACGGTTAGCATATTTGTAAAATTCGGTAAGTCGAGGAGAGAAAATATGAGCAGACGTAGTCCAGAATTGTAAGGTAAATATTACTAACGTTTGTTAGCTTTTTATCTAAATTTGTACCTGAAAGATTGACATAATCGATCAACACGAACCTTTTAGTCATTCTCCGTAATTATCGTTGGACAAAAGTGAGAATGAATATGAGAAATGAAACACGGGCACTGTTTACAAATACTAGTATGAGGTAGGTAAAAACAGTTCTCTATATGTAATATTATTTGAATTTTTCTTTGCTTTTTTTAGGCTGATACTAAAAAAAGAAAAAATCGCAATATTTTTTTTTATTTTAAATCCGATGAATAACGAAGTTCGAGAACATTGTATATATTATAAGAGATAAATATTGATGGTGAGAGAAAGTATGTGTTTAGTGATATTCACAACTATGAGGCGCTGTTATTTTCCTAGTCGAAATGCTACAGGGAAAACTAAAATTTAAAAAGTTTTCCCGTAAAGAGCAAAACCATTAGGGCGTACCTTGAAATTAGTCTCTTGAAAGAAAATGCTTGTGATACAATCGTGCGGATATCAAGGAGTCATATAAAAGTTTATTTATCAGATGAATAATAAAAATGTTTGCAAGACACCAATCATTAAAAAAAATTTTGGCAATCAAAATGAAAACCAGGAAAACGTAATTAGTTTTTATACGATCAGTTTTGAAATTATTCAGGCAATATAATGGGGGAAAGGTGACATTTTTTGTTTAGGAGAAAATTTTCCTAGTTATGACCTCACGAGAATTTGTCGGCTGCTACATGAAGGGAAACATTTCAGTTTTCAAAGTTTATCTCACGATCGCGGCAAAAAACTGTTGGGCATACCGATAAATTAGTATCTGAAATAAAAATTTTATCTCGTAGAGGTAAATAAGTTGTGAAAGTTTTATTGCAATGATAAATAATTAAAAAAGTTACACCCAACCATTTCTGATTTTTTTTTTTTTTTTTTGCTGACAAAAAAAAGATTCATGATAATGGTTCTATTCTATTTTTTGTTCTCAATCCATACGAAACTTCAGGTCATAAACATAGGCGAAGGTTCCATGAATTGATTCGTTTGATAATATTGTTTTGTATAAAGAAGGGGTTTTGCCGCTGCATATGGGGATGAAAAATTTGAAAAATTTTCCCATGCACAGAAACAAATCCGTCTCTCAACAAAAAAATTAAATTAACACACAAAATGTGTATCTTCCCAAACTATAACTATGTTTCGCGAAAGTTTCGTGCCGATCGACATGAATAAATAAAGTAGGTTATCGTGATTTTTAAGGGTAAATTCTCGTATGATGTCATTGTTGACATGCAAACTTAGAGACACCGTCGGGCGGTATCACCCTAAGTACATTGTGGAATAGAAATATTTTTATGTCTAGTTGATATACCACACAATCTGGACAGAATTCAGCATTCAGTTAGCTAGCACTAAAAGTCGTTAAAACTATAAAATTATACATGGAATTAATGGGATTACTGTCACCTACCTTCAATAGTCGGGTCTAGGGGACAATCCTAACGCGCAACGAGCTTTCAAGAGGCAGACAGGAGACTATCAACCTTTGAAAAATGACTCTTTTCAAATAATTAAGGGAAAATAAATCCTGTATTGATGTAACTTAAATATATATGACTTTACACTATTGACAGTATAAAGTTTAACTACAGGTTTTCTCTTAGCACAGTTCCGATTGTTATATAAACATAATAGTTTGCACACAATATGCAATACACTTTTAATAAAATGAACTACAACTTATTGTACTGTTAAGGAACTAAATATTGGACACGTGTTCACAGAGTAATTTATCTAGACAGACTACTTTCCGTGAATAACTAAATGATATACTCAAATATTAGTATCATTAGCTTCACTGACTACTATCGCGATAGTACGCGTTGCACTAGTTGCGCGAAGGCAATTTTCCTGAATAATTTAAGCTTGATTGAGTGACATTTACTGATATTTAATACTGTTGTAAAA
Source organism: Trachelipus rathkii (assembly GCA_015478945.1). Classification (NCBI taxonomy): domain Eukaryota; kingdom Metazoa; phylum Arthropoda; class Malacostraca; order Isopoda; family Trachelipodidae; genus Trachelipus; species Trachelipus rathkii. Next base: position 17,220 of record JABUQX010112253.1, read on the forward strand.
TTTTTTTGATGGCGTCATATTTGGACAATTTTTCTTATCATTTTTTCATACAAACATATTCGATAAGTTAAAATTAAAGACATATTTATATTATAATAATTATAAAATATTACCCTATAATAAATTATATACTGATATAAGTATACATAACTATATCTCTATATATTATTATAGCCTGTATACTATATGTAATATAGTAATATATATAATTATGCAATCCCTGGTATATTATTTGGGTATTGGTAACTTCTCATGATGAATATCCAAGACAGAACGATTAAATTTACTGAGGATATTTCCACTCTGAAATAAGAGAATTTAATTATGCTCATTTAAAGTAATGAACTTGCAAATATTTTTTTTTTTTATTACGTTTATGGTGACATGATATTTGAGGTTATATTTAAACAACTCCCTTCCTGTGCATCTTTCTTACTCCAAACGTTACTACTATACTCCTAATTTTAACTACAATATTGATGAAGACTGGAAAGTCTTCCTATTTTATACCTTGCTTAGGGAGGATCATGCAAGCAAATATATTTATCGTATGTGAAAGGTAGCATATCATTGACGTCAACTCTGAGAAATTCAATAATTTTCTGTAATGAAGAAAAACTTGTTTCCAATTACTACTATAAATGGCAAAGGTAATGGGTGAAAGTTTATGAAAAACAAGAAATGCCCTTAGTATCAGGTTAGAGAAATGTTAAATGACTGGGCAAAACAAGAGAGAATGCTGAGCCTTGGTCAGAAGATGCAATTGAAAGTTCGTATCATCTCCATGTGACTATCTACCTTCCCATTAGTCATTTTGACGATCGGTGGAGGAAAAAGTCATCATGGTATAGAGATTTATTTCTGATTTACGATGTAGAGTGTGTTGTGTGTGTGTGTGTATTATATTAATAAAAACTAGATGTAGTAATAATATTAATAATATATATGTGTTATATCATTATATGTAAATTATAATTAGTGATCTCTATATTATTAATTATATATTATATATATACTATATATATTATATATATATATATTTATATATACTAATTTGCTAATGTGATGATACTTTAAATTTTCTTGATACAAATGAAGGGTAATATTCAGTCAAAGGATACTGAGAATAATTTGAAATTATATTGACAAACTTTTTAGAAAGGTGAATAATGTAAAATTTTCTTTTTACAATTGCCTTGTCCATTGACTGCTTCCAGAGAAGGTTTAAGAGGTGAATTTTATAGTTTATATTTTTCTTGAATATTTTGGTATATCAAAATTGTTCAATTTTGTGATGAAATCCAACATAACCAGTTCTGCTGCTGAATTGTCTTGATGACTAATTAAATCCTGATACTAATATAGTCAAAACAAAACAAGATTAACGGTTATCCCTTGAGAAAATGTTACCATATATATAACTTATTTTTTTTTATCTCCATTTCAGGAGTCACTTCTAGAGAATGTTGAACTTCTTCATTACTGGGTAGTTTTTCAAGGTAATTCTAGTTTATATTTTATTATACTTTCATTTTCAAACCCCAATACCGGAATCTCTTGCACATGATTCTGCAGACAGATACCAGTCAGAATCCAAGCATGAAATTATTGGCTCAGATAATTTTTGTCAAAAACTGCTTGTTCATTCACATCACTTATAAATTTCTAAACACTATACCATTTTGAGAAAGTGTGGCAGCCCTTTTCACTGTCATGACAAAGGGAGTAGCAGGCCTTTTGGCTTATCACTGCTTCTGTATCTACTCTCGACGTGTCAAATCTAGCATCCCCTGTGCTTGATTGAAAAGCATCTATTCAGGCAGTTACAATTAGACTGTATAATTTAATCTGGGCCAGGGCTTTTACTGACATCTCTAATAATTGTTGGGACTAGAGTGGGAACACTAAAGTCTACTTGTTTTGTCACAAAAGCCAACCGCTGATCATAAAACTTGCTGCCCCCCTCATCTGGCTGTGAAATTTTTTCGGCAGTGAATTATAATGTAGACTAATAATATAATATTTTCCCTTTTCTACAAAATTAATTAAATCGTAAAAACCAGAATACTCTTGAAGAATCTATGTTAAGTCTAATTCTCTTATTAAGCCTACAGTGCTTAAAAACCACCTTTTTTCCAAAAAAACATATAGGTGCTCAGTATACAAATTTCTTCGGGCTGAGCTCAATTCCCCCCAAATAGAACATTAATTATATGTATTAGTAGCACCAGAATTGTGTTTAGGTTTGTCATAAACCTTCATGCAGTGGGTACACTATGAGAATAGAGCAAGATTGCTTGTACAAGAAAGCCAACATGGACACATACATGATAGGATTATTTATATCAGGTGATTCAACGAGATCTTTTTGGGTAAGTAGTTCCGGTTACCTCGGAATACTCCATTGTAAAAAAGGGTGCCTCCCAATAAAACATGATTACTTCGTTCTCTCTGACAGGCTTTCATCATGTTGGCAAGATAAGTGTCTGACGAGTTTGAATTAAACTGGTGAGCGGAGAAACTATACAGAACGTAGGCGAATATTGGGGATTGGTCTTATGTCTCCTACATATCTAAAATATGACTGTAACATGGAGGGTGTATACATGACTTGCATCACGTGCTCCGTTATTAGGCCACATGCTAATATCGAACTTTTAAATACAGAATGGCTATATTTGTCATAGCGACCTTGCTCCCATTGCACTTTTTTGCCTCATACGCCACTATATGTAAACGTAATATCTACGTAATGCTTCTTTTGATTGTTCCCATCATGGACCTATTATCGCGTCGTCAAATTTTCCACTTTGAGTGGTTCCATAAAGCCTGAAAGATTATCCCATAATCTCTTATCTTGATCTTCTAGAGAACTCATTAACAGTAATTTTCTGTATCTTTAGAAAGTTATATAGAAATCTTTAACATGATTTTATGTAATCTTAGAACTCTTTATAATACAAGGATAAAAATTTTATTTAGTTTTCATTATATTTGACTTGATTGGAATATTCATTTTCAAATTTTGTTTCTGTCTTTGAAATATTTGAAAAATATATATGTGGTAACAAAGCCCGTTCCATGGTGCTTAATTTTCAGCTCTAAGTAGGGCCGCAGTATCGCTCTAAGCTACTGTAGAGTGGAGGTGGGCTGTACGCACGCTTGCTCTAAAATAAAAAAATATAATATATATTAATTATATATATTTAAATAATAATATATAGTATACTATAATAATATATATAATATATATATAATAAATATAATATATAAGTATATAGTATGTAATATAGTACATAATAGAGATTTATTGATTATATATATATATTAAATTTTGATATCATTAAATATTCATTATTAGGCTATCTTTATGAATGAATATATACAAATGCATATGATTCCTATTTAAAATTTTACTAGAGACAGAATTGACCCATGACCTCGAAAATCAAACATTTATTATGCTCTAATTATGTAATGAGATTTGCAATAATTATATTTTTTTCGTTAATTAATCTTTGATTTTGAAATGGAGTTTTAACTAGATTAGTGCTATGAGGAGAGTTATTTAATACTTGGTGAGTTTGAAAAAGGATTGTCAAAGTTCGTTGATACTTCACAGTAATCACTTCGTAACAAATCTGTCTCTTTGACAGCAGTACAGTAAGAAAATATTTACTTATTTTTTTCAGTTTAATAATTTTATTGTTTTTTATTGATCAAATTAAGAAAACTGTTTAAATTACTCTTAAAATGCAAAGGTAAATGGGGTTGAAAGTTGAAAACAGAAATGCTTAGTACAAGAAATGTAAAGACTAGAAACAAAAGAGATGCTGCCTTGGTCAGAAAGAAATTGAAGTTCGTTCATCTTCCATGTGACTATCACTTCCCTTTGTCTTTTTTGAGTCTGGCAGAAAATCACTTGTGCATCATAGAGATTATTTCATTTACTGATGTGTGTATAGTATATATATATATAGTAGTTATATAATATATATAATATTATATATATATTATTATTAAAAGATATATATATAAATATATAAATATATATATACTTAGTATATAATAATAATAGTATATATATATAATATTTAAATATATATAATAAATATTATATAATAATAATATATATATATTATTATATATAATATATTATATATTTATAAGTCTATACTAATATATATATATATATATAATTAAATCTATATATAATATATATATAGTGATGGGACGATAATCGTCATCGTCATAATCGTCAATGGCAAAATCGGCATATTTTTTTTCAATCGTCATTGTCAATTCGTCAATTTTCTGCCGGTTATTTTGCCGATTAGATTGAAACAAATATTGAAGAATTTTGGATAAATATTAAAACTCATAAGTATTACATAGGATATATAAATATAATATATGGATAAAATATATTATAATATACTATTTATATGGATAGGTATATTATATATAGTATGTCTATACTAATATATTAGTTATTATGTATAAATACCATTTTTGATTAAAGGTATTATAGACATTCCGTGCTAAATGGCTGCACCTTTCTGATTCATGCTGGTTCAATAATCCATACTGTTAATGGCTTAAGAAATCTTAGAGACACCATCACATCACTGTAGGTCATCAATTTGCAAGCTTTTGTTAATGGTTTAAGAATCGTTCAGACCCCACTTTAGACAAACATCTTACAAGACATCCCTATCCCTTATATCTTATTGTGAGGAAAGGAAGGATGGTGAGGCTGAGTTCTCGTAGGAGTGCATGCCAAATATGCCCACTTAAGTGACTCTAGGTATATGGCTTGTCTGGCTAAGAAACCACTTATTCTTTTGGCCAAGGAAAATCCTTAAATAGGAATGACATAAAGAGAAGGGTGTTGATCGCGTCCATCGACGATCCTATTTACTTTCGGCGAAAATGTATATCGTATGGATACATGGACGAATAGTTCAGAAGAATAAGATGTTTGAGGAGAGAGGTGATGGATGTATTTTAAAAAGGCAATTGAC
>JABUQX010112254.1:0-17500 GCA_015478945.1 Trachelipus rathkii
TAGTCTGTTCTGTTGTGATTTTTTTATATCGATTATTGTATCCATGGAATTTATTAGATGGGAGCTCTCCGTTGATATGTAATGAATTATGAAAGGGTTTTCATAGAAATTGTGAGGGAGTCTCTAAGTCTCTCTCTCGCTCGGAGTTTTGATTGGATAAGTAGTTTTTTGGAGGTGTGGGCTAGGTGAAATAGAATCATTATAATTTTTGTTAGAACAGTAGGAGCTTATTAGTAAGATGGACTTATTATAAATGATACTCTGAGGAGATTCAGCTTATCTATGATGTTTTTATTGACATGAGAAAGAAAGAAAGCGCCGCCCCATTCAACTGATAGCGCGACATCTTGATCGATCTTGAAGAACAGGGTCAGACGTAAGTAAGTCAAAGAGAGTGACGGAAACCCAAAGTAGGGGGCTTAGAGAGCAGGTGACGATGTGGAGGCCGGCTATTCGGTCAAATGCCGTTGTATATTGTCAAGTCCCCACCACGCAAGTCCCTCCCCGTAGGTTTCCTAAGAGGCGTAAACCCAATAAATCGCTTCTGAGATTTCGGAAAGTGTATCGCCAGTAAACTTCGAAGAAGTGAGAATTGAGAAGTGGCGATCGAATGAGTTTTCGCAAATATCGTAAAGAGGGGAGAGGTTGAGAGAGGTATTTCAAAGTCATCTTAGATAGAATAAGCAAGTGAGAGCTATTAGGGGCGATAAGATTTAGAATTATCAGAGAAGGGGCTTTCCGGTTTTTTTCGGGATAGGTTGGATCATGTGCGAGCTGTCAACACTGAGGGAAGAGTGCTTAGTATTGGAGTACATTGAAGATAGTATGATGCAGGATGGTTTGAAGCGATTAGGGGCGGGGATAGCACGGAAGCGAAACGACTTCCTCAAGTATGACTCTGGGGCAGGATAGTGCCATCACTGACGCGCACGCGACGCAATTACGCTTAAGCTGTACATCATTGGATGATTTCAGAGCGCCCATGCCCACGTCGTAAAATATTGTAATCAAGCAGGCAAAGGGCAGTAGGACATGAGAGGAATTAGATGAGAGCGAAGTAGAAGAGGAATGCCGAAGAATCGTCCTAAAGAGGTTCCAGTTACAGGAACAATACTGTAGGGCGGTTCCGAAGGAGAATTGGCCTTTCGAGTTGTGACGAATTAGCGAGACAGAAGTCAGTCAGATCAGATATAAGTAGGAGGGAAAGGCCAGATTTGAAGAGCAGTTTGCGTAGAGAATTGTGTATTTAAGCAAGAGGCGAGAAAGATTTGTCGAGGTGAGAAAGAACCAAGGTAGGTTTAAAGCGCAATCTTTGCGTCTTTGATTCAAGAAGCCGCTTTTGTCAGGGTCGGAAGGAGTATGGCCCTCGCAACTGATTTCTAGCTGAATAAAAACTGTAGGGATGGATGTGTGAGATAGGTGGAGTAATCGAGAAGTTGTTTTCCCACACGATGCTGATATGCAGCTTAGTACCCTATAGCCTTGATGGCGAGATGAACAAGCACGATCGGAATCCATGGAGTTAATGATGGAGAGAAAGATATTAGTTGAAGAGAGGAATGAACGCATGCTCACTGTCGCATCAACGATTATCAGCTCCTCCTTGTCATCTTATTAGAATCTTTGTTAGCATTCCCATTCGATTACTGCTGTGCCTGATGAACGTATCCGAATTTTGTGTTATCATCTGCCAAGTTGGAAACCTTACATTTAAGTCGACTGGAGCTAAAAGTATTATTTAGTACACGTACTTAGCTGTGGGCAGCCGATCTTGAAACTAAGAAATTCGGTAGCGGGATCGATGACAAACGTGTCTCCTCATTTCCATTAATAAATACTTTCATTTTTCATTGATTAACTTATTATTATTATTCATATATATTATTATTATTATTATTATGTTTGATTATTAATGATCAATTATTATTATTATTATTATGTATTATTATTATTTATGTAGTTATTTTTTTTTTTTTTTTTTTATTTCTGTTTTTTTTTTTTTTTTTAACAGGTTCACCCTCACGGCATGATGAGCCCTATTCTAGCGAGGAGGAACTCTCCTCGTAGGTAATTTGCTACCTAGGATCATCGGAGACTGAGGAATTGGCGAACGTTTCCACGACCTTATATATTTATTATTATTATTGTTTCTTTGTGTATTATTATTATTGTGTATGTATTATTATTATATATTGGATATATTGATGTGATTTATTAATTGTGAATATTAATATTTTATTATTTAATTAATTTAAATGTAATAATATGTACTTAAGCTCTATCATTTAACCAGGGCTTTAGATCTGGGCTCTTTTTCAAGAGGGTAAACATGGGGACACACGGGAAAATCCGATACATTAAGGCCGGCTTGCCCAATACTACAACATGAGACGAACCGAACGTGTTTCCGCCGCGTAGTCGTGTTTATTAGAGCATATCTTGAGCTTCTTCCTCAGAGAGAGTATAAAAGCTCACAAGAACGTGCTACGAGGACTCGGCGGTACTGGGGATTGAACGCAGCGTCCTGCTGTCGCTGCATGTGAGAGTATCGGGGCGAGTTCAACCTCCTATCGTTCCATTGCGGGTGAGGCGTTATTATTGATTATTTAATTGATTTATTATTTATTATTATTTATTATATATTTATTATTTTATTATTACTTATTATTATAATTTTTATTATTGTAGTGGTATTAATGTATTATAAGAGACTCTTGAAAGGGAAAATTTTGATACTTAAAATAATTTCGGGGGTTGAGCCCCTGACCCCCTCCTAACATTATTTAGTATATATATTATATATATAGCGTCGGGCGGGTTTTAAGATGCACTCTATACGTATAATATTTAATATATTATACTATATAAAGTTTAGTAAGTTGTATAGTATAGTAATATATATTATACTATATATACCGGTATATATATAGTATAGCGAGAGAGAAGAGAGAGAGAGGGAAGAGAGAGGAGGGAGAGAGAGAGAGGGAAAATTTTTTAAAATAAATATTTCTCAATATGAATCATCGTCATCGTCAAATATTTCATAATCCGTCATCGTCATCGTCAAATTTTCATCATCGTCCCATCACTAATCATAATATGCGGACATATTATACTAGTAATAGTATATAGATCTAGTATGATTATTACGTAGCGTAGTATATATTATATTAAGTTATTATATATAATAGTATATATTAGAGTAAACGTATATAGTATACTAATATAGTTATTTATATATTAAATAGTAGTATATATTATATGTATATCAGAGCTGGGCGTTGCGCCAGCGCGAGAGTTGCGCCTATGCGCTATGGCGCCACTATCGATCGTAGGCCGCAACAATTTTGTAAAAAGGCGGACTAAGCAAGGGCGCACAGCTAATTCTTTGCGCCTATAGGCGCGAGCCTTATGAAAGGACAGTAAGACATCGGTATTCGGATTTTTTATTTTTACCCTTAAAAGATGTGTAGAGACTTAGAAGAATCGAATTGAATTCATTTTTAACAATACCAGTGGGAAAACTTTATATACTATATTATTATTAAGCTATATAGTAACCTGGAGGATCGAGCTTTTATGCGTCACTTCTAATAGTAGTGATGTGATGTGAGGGTGATTGTAAGATGCGATGTTATATAAGTACGTTAGTACGGTAGGTAATATATGATTAATAACATATATGTTATATATATACTATTATTATTATATATATAAGTATATACGATATATTAATATATACGTGATGGTAAAAATAGTTATGGGATAACGGAGTCGCCTGCCGATTTCTCGAAGACACGGGTTTGAGATAGTCGTACATGAAACTTGTATATGTTCTATTGATGTGTTAAACTGATCACGGGTGAGTTTTCAAGTCGCTAGGTTGATTATACTAGGGGTATCTTCCCCGAGAGTCAAGGGTGCAATAAGCCTTGGTTAGCGGGACCGTTTTTTGCGGCTATCCAAATTCGAGCGAGATTAGGCCTAAACGCGAGATTGGGCCAATAGAAGCAGGTGTTCGATTGACGCGAACTGACTAACGCTCGTGTTATTTATTATTGATATGTTTGATTATTGCCTAGTTCTATTATTATTATTATTATTATGATTATTATTATTACTTATTATTATCATTATTATTATTATTATCTTATTATTTATTTCATTTTCTGTTGAATTTCTTTGTTTTTATTATTCCTTCGTTAGCGTTAGCCCTTAGCCCCTCTGCAGCGTCCAGCGTAGCACCGCATCTTAACCCCTGCTCCCACTACAGCAACTCAGACGCCATTTCAATGCCATTTTTGAGAAATGGACCATAGTGTATGTAATACAGTATATAGTATTATATATATACTATAGGTAAATATATACAAATTGATAAGCTATTAATGAATAAGTCACCTGTATAGCTCGCTATATATTATAATAGTATATAAATATGAGTACTACTAAAACTAGTTCAATGGTTCTTAACTACAAATAATATTGGGACAACAAGTCCAAATTATTCAACTTCTTCTAGCCGCTTCGTGCTGAAGTCCTCCACTGGGATGAAAACATGCAACCACAAAGACATGGATTGGTGGAAGAGGCGTGTAAAGATATTAATTTACGGTGTTTTAAAATTACAAATATTAATAAATGTTGCTTTTTCTTCCTGTAATAAAAGCATGCTTGTTATTATGCGCCCTAGAAAGTTTCGCTTTTGAAAATAGAATTTTAGCGAACATCACCCCGGGCGAAAAGTCGTAGAGCCGCAGAGGCGCAAGGCCATGTGATGTGACCAAAAGATATATGGGCGCACTCAAGGCTCTAAGCCGACATCTATGGTCCGCGGCATAAGTGGCGCAATAGGCGCAGGCCCGCTCTCAGAAGTAGAATTATAGGCACGCCCCAGCCCTCTGATAGTATATATATATATATATATATATGGATATTAGTTAATTTATTTATATATGACTATATATTTTAGGTATAATTATAATATATATAGTAAGTGATTAAACATAGTAATGATTAACTATGTATAATCTAGATTTCTAGTATACCTACATAGCCTTATAGTATATCTATAAGTTTTAGTTATAGCATAGATGTTCGTCTATAATATATATTATACTTATATATATATACATGTGTATATGTAGTAATATGTAGTCTGGAGGATATATTACTAGAGTAGTAGTATATATAGTAGTAATAATAAATATATATATAGTATTAATATATATAAATTTGCTATTGAAAATAATAAGAAACAATATCGAAATAGCGAAGAAAATAAATAAGACAAGAAAAAACATATGGGTATAAAATAAATATGAATAATTGTTAATAAGTATGATCTATAAGTATAAAATAGTTTTAACATAAACTTACACAACAAAACGTTTATAGTAGGATGTTAACTTCAAAGTAAAAATGAGGACATAGAGCGCTTTTTATTTTTGAAACTTTAACAAATCCATAATACGCCACGAGGCGTTCATAAATATATATATATAGTGTATATATTAGATAGGTTAGATCTAGTATAATCTAGTATATCTAGTATAAGGATTTCTTTAATTAGATAAGTTTATCGACATTGATAAGAGAGAGATATATTTAGGATATATATGAAACTAGTATAATATATACTGAGTATATAATGGGGGTGAGTAGGAGAGAGAAGGAGAGAAGATGAGAGAGAGAGAGATGAGAGAGCTAGACTTCCTGAGCCCTTGAAGAAGTAAATATGGTAAAGACGATGATTTACATATATATTCTATTCATGATTTCATGAATTTAGTTAATATATTTCTATAATTAAGTCAATGGTGAGTTTTATAGCTTATATGAAGTATAGTATTGTATATTTAGAGTATATTTATATATGTAGTATTATAAAGTATTATGTATTTATAAGCATTGTGCTAGCGTAACGTATAGACGTCGTATAGTAACTATAAAGAAGATCGGGAGAGATGTATATATAGTCTATATACTAGTTTGAGAATAAGACTAGCTGGGTTTTATAAAGTTGTCTAAGTTACTACAGTAAAACAAGTAATCACTTTAAGTACTTAGACTCATTGACAACTCGCGAATTCCTTTTACTTTTATTGTAAAGTTCTTCTCTAATACGAATGAGATAGTATTATTATGATAGTAGTATTATATAATTTATATACTTATTAATATATTAGATAATAGTATTATATATATAATAATAATATATAATATAATAGGTATAATGTCTTTTATATATAGCTGTATATATATGATAATTATATATATATATATATATAAATATATATAGGGTATCGAGTAGATGGTAAATCGATTAATCGTCATCGTTCATCGCATCCGGCAAAAAGTCGTTCATATTTTTTACATCGAGTCATCGTCATGCGACATCGGCAAAGGTAATTGATCAACGTAATATATTACAGAGAAGTTTTGAATATATTGAATAATATATAATATATAATAAGAATAATAATAGTGTAAAGATAATATCAATAATAATAATATATTATTAATAGTTAATATTAATAATAAATTACATACTTAGCCAACCTGCTGGACATAATAATAATAATAATAATAATAATAATATATAATAATAATATAATAATAATAAAATAATTATATATAGTATAATATATATGTAATAATATAGTATATATACTATTAGCTATACTTATATGTATATATATGATATACTATATCAATTAGCATGATAAGTTTATATATTTCTATTATGATAGAACTAATACATAATATCTCTTGAGAGAGTGAGCTATATATTTATAGTAGTATTAATATATATTAATATATATATAGATATATGTATATATATAGTATACTATATAATAATATAGTATTAGAAGCGGCGGCATTATATAGTTATAATATTATAATTATAATATAATAGTATATTATTAAGTAATTATATATTAATAATAAAGTCCATTTTTGCTTATGCGTATGTAAATGACATTCAGTGCCTAATGGTTCGCCATTCTGTTATGCGTTCATATCCACACGTCATCCCTCGGCAGACAACATATCATATGAGCACATGAGCATTATATTCCACACCTCCTGTACGAGGCTTCTAGACAACATCTTATCAGACATCCCTATGCCCCCTTATATCGCATATTCGTGTAGGGAAAAAAAATTGCGCTTATACATTCGTATGTCCCTGCGTCGTCGATAGAAGGGCGACTAAGGGACGGTGGCTTGTTATGGTGGCCTGTCCGTGTACCATTACCAACTTATCTTATTTGCCAGTGAAATGCTAATGCATGCTCGGAGAAGGTCGGTGATCGGCCGAGTAAGCCCCCTTCTAGTTCTCCTTCGTCGACTAATGGGTATGGAATCGTATCTGTATAGTGGAAATGTCAAGAGGGAATGAAATGTTGAAGGAGGATGAGGAGGAAGGGAGGTCATGTCGGATTTATTTTAGCAAAAGGGCAAATTTGAACCTTGCTCGCTTGTGACCTTTGGAAGACAAGAGATGAATGGAGAGGAAAACCGGTTGAAAATTGATGGTGTGGTTGTGAAATGTTGGTTTGTGTTGCTGTGGAAAGGGGAACGAGAAGGGGGATAGAAGGATTTGCAATTCCTATGAGTGAGTTAGAGGTACCGAGCTAGAGTAGATTTTGTGTGGAGGTGAGCGGAGGAAGTCGTAAGGGTTAAAATTTAAGTTGAAAAGCGCTCACAAATATTGTTGGTGGGTGGTTGCCGACATTTTAGTGATCCATCTGAAGGCTCATCGCTCTCGCACACACAGAGTAACGAATTTTTCTGGGAATATCATCTGATGAATGTGTTTGGATGGGGGGGAATAGGCACGATTCAGTTTCATAGCACACAACTAGTCTGCTCCATTCAAGATTTATTTGGATGTTTAGCAATTGGATTTCAACCACACTCCACAGCGCAAGAGCCCGCATACTTCAAGGAGGGGTGTGTATTCTAATCTCAAAGAGCTCACCTCTAAGCGGTCAAATACGGCTCCATGATGAGCACGCGAATGGCGCAGGCTTTAAAGAGATGGAAGAGCTGATGTGAGAGGGGAGTGGCAGGGAGTGAGAAAAGTGTAGCGTAGGTATAGGAGGAAGGAGAGTAGGAGGGGTGAGTGTGTCCAGGAGCCAATCACGAAGAGCGGACGGGTGAGGTGGTGGCCAAAGAAGGAAGACCAAAAAGCAAACTAGTCGTCCTGTGTTCTACCGCTGCGATGATGGGGAATGGTCAACACAATAACTCGTGTCGGTGCGCAGGAGTACGAGGCACATATTGTGCTACGAATGGCGTCGTTAAGAGTGTGTGGTATCCGAGTGATAAGTTTCCTCGAGCACTTGCCGCTCAGCGGGTACGCTAGTAGGAATAGAGAAAATTAAGCAGCCATACATCGTGCTCGACAGAGAGATTCTGAGGGTGCAAGTGTAACTGGAGAGTACAGAAAAGTTATAAGCCCTTGTTTAGAGCCGTTTTGGACGAACGCCTGTTCGACCCGGCTGAGTCTCTGGTCGCAAAAGCCCGGGGTGAAACCAGAGCAAGATAACTGCGCCATAACATGAGGCGGATGAGAACCGTTTGTGATACGCGGAGTACTGAGAAAAGGAGGATAAGTCTCACAGTTGGGGTGAAGAGAACTCAGTATTCTTTGAGGCCCGCCCTCGCAACCGTTGTGATGCGAGGTTTCCAAAAGTCATTTTTATTTGTTAGCATAGTTAAGGCCAAGGAATTTTATATATGTCAAGCGGAGGGAGAGAACGACAGAGCGTGCGGAAAGAGACAGGAAATGTTAGAAGGTAATTTTATGGAGAAGGAGATTTTGTAAAAGTTGGGTTTTTAAACGGGAGTGAATTGAATTTCACAAGTTATTTCTATCCATCAGGCGAGAATAGAAATCGAAAGATTAGGATGAGCGAGAGGCAATTCCAGGAAGTAAGAAGTGGAGTAGAGTTGATATGAGTGTAAAGAGAATGAAGGGTCCGAGTCATCGGAATACGGAGCTGGGATGAGTATAGGGTCAGGTGAGTTAAGCATCATTTAATGAAAAGTAGGAAGATAAGACAGAACCTTGAGGAAACATAACTATTGAAAGATAGAAAAGAAGAAGAAGTCCCTCCATCAACAACAGCCGATATTGACGTATTGAGAGCAAGCTCTATGTATAGTAAGCTAGGAGAAGAAGAAACGCCAAAGGAGGGGAGCTTGGAGAGAGAGCATGATCTGCGTGGCCCTAGAGCCCTCGATCAAGATGCTTTGGGATATGTCAAGGGCGCCCACCACCTCAAGTCTGCTCCCCGTAGTTCCTAAGAGCGTGAAAAATCAAATGGATCCGGTTTAATAGCGAATGTGATAATCGCCAAGTTAGACTTCGTGCAACGAGAGCCGTACTGGCGATCGAGTGAGTTTCCAGATGATCTAAGAAGTGAGTTGAGAAGGTTTCAAAGATCTTAGATGAGAATACAAGTTGAGAGCTATAGGGCGATATTTAGAGGATCAGAAGCGGCTCCTTTTTCGAATAGGTTTGGCATGGGAGACGCTTCCAACGACTGAGGGAGGAAAGTGCCAGTATTGCAGACAGTAGAGATAATAGTTGTGGAGGGCGAGGGGCCGAAGAGATTACCTTTTCAGTTGGATAATTTAGCAACTTACAAATGATATCAGACATCGAATAAGAGGAGAGACAGGCCAGATTTACAGAAGTGTGACCTAGAAGATGAAAGATTGTCGTAGAATGAGAACCATAGGAGGTTAGCGCACTTTCCCTTTGATGAAAGCCAGATTGCTCGTCGAAGAGTATCCGCTTGCAGTTCGTATTATCTAGCTGAATGAAACTTAGCGAGGATTGATAGGAGAACGAGGAATTTTCCACTCCCAATACGCGTAGCCTGATTGATCCGAGAATAAAGCACGATCGAACCATGGGATTATGAGGGAAAAAAGATTTAGTTTTTAGAAGGATATGAATGAGGAAAAAAAAAATTTTTTTAATCTGAAGAAGGAATGAACTGCTCATGTCTCCCATCCACGAATTAACAACTCCCTCTGTACTTTTTTAGCAAAATTTATACATCCATTCATTAAATCCTTATTGGAGGTAGGCTCAATTTGCTATCCATACTGCAAACTTGGAAACCTTACATTTAAGCTCCTGGTCTAGTAAATTTTTTATTCTGTAGTGAGGACGCCACTTGACTTATAGAAATCGTTACGAGTCGGGACCGACCAAAACTGTCTCCTCCTCATTTCCATTAATAAATACTTTTCAATTTTCATTGATTAATATTATTCATTATTATTATTATTTTATTAGTATAATTATTATTAATATTATTAATTATTATTATTATTATTAATTATTATTACTAAGTTATTTAATTATATATTATTATTATTGGCACTTAGGGAATCAAAAAATTTTTGATCGCTAAAATAGTTTCGGGAGGTTGAACCCCCTGACCCTCCTGGTGTTACAGCCTTATATATTATATATAATAATATGATATACTTTAATATATATAAATAATATATATATATATATATATATATTCGGTTATTCTGATTATTTTATAGATTATATTATATATATATATACCGTCATATTATATTATATATATATATAGCTATATATATATATACATATATATATATAATATATATATATATAATACTAGTATATATATAGTAGTAATATATATATATATATATACTATATAATGAAAAGATATATTCCATTTATCCTGACTTTGATTTACAGACCCAGAGAGCGCAAAAAAGTTTTAAATCATTTTTTGTCAATGAATCGTCATACGTCCATCGCAAAATTTGCTCTAATCGGTCATCGTCATCAGTCATGCAGGCAAAAATTTGATTCCGTCTCCCCATCACTAATATATATAATATATAATATATATAGTATATATAAATATTTAGTATATATTATGATATATATAAAAATTAAAATATTATATATATATAGTATTATATTATATATTTATATATGAACTTATTAATTAATATTAGGTTATATTATTATTTCATTATAGGAGAGAGAGAGAGAGGAGAGAGAGAGAGAGAGAAGAGAAGAGAGAGAGAGAGAGGAATATTTAAAATATAAAATTTAAGTAAAAAATTATTATGAAGAAAAAAAAACTTGAAAAGAGATTTATTTGTATGATTGAATGCAGTACATTTCTATCAAGCTTCACAACGGAAGGGAATTTAACAGAAGAAGAACGAATATAAATAATCTATTTTTCTTACATTATATTTATTTCCTTTATAAAAATGATGTCAAAATATTGCGGCGTTGAGACCAAAACTAGTACTACTCCTAAATTAACTGGGAATACTAATTTTTGCAACTAATAATAAAAAAGCATAGTCCTTTAAATTGTTAAAAAGAAATAAAGGACCCCTCCCCGCTTATTTCTTCATATTTTTTCAAATTATTTTGAATACGAGGATGCACAATATATGGTCATATAACCTTATAGGGGTAGGAGATTAGTGTGAGTCGCGAGAGAGGTCTAAGTCGTAGGTAATCTTGTATTTGTGCATAAGTAGTATCCGGAATGCAGGGTTTTGGAGCGGAATAAACTGGAATGTGATTTAGATTATTAGTGTTATTGTGACCTAGAGGAAAGGCTATCAAATCCTATTCTATAAGGAAGGAACTTTCCCAAATCTTCATAAGTCAGATTCTTACATATTTCCTTTGATTTTGACTGATTGTAAAGGGAGCCTTAAATATTTACAAGTTTAATTTTAAAGTAATTGAAAAATGTATGCATATGTCAATGGAGAATATTGAATATCTGTTTAAATATCTTGTAAAAAAGCAAGGTCCTTCCCTGAAATTTAGGATGACAGGGGAGTAGGTTAGGATGAATCTGATGCTTCTTAAATAACTAATTCGATAAATCTAAGGAAGCGATTACTAGCTTGGAAGACTAAATCTCTAAGTGAAAGATCACAAACGTTTACTACATCGTAAAATAACAAATTCGATGAGTGTCTTTAATTAAATATTTTGCAATCAAAGGCATTAGACCTAGAGGAATCTTTGAATGTTTCAATAAGAAGAAGCATGTGCTTGACATTAATGAAAAAGCATGTGCTTAACAGTAACAGATCATGAAAGGGACATGGATAGGTTAACTTCAAGAATAAACAGATACAATGTCACATTCTACAGACTGATTTTCAGTACTTAAAAGAAGTTTGCTAGATTCTCTACATCTTTTTGTAACAACTAATAAAGCTTGAAACTATTTCTTCACTTACAGTCCGAACAATATCCTTAAGAATAAATAGAGCAACGCGAAAGAAAAAAATCTAAAAAAAGATGAAAATATTTATAATGGCTCAAAATATATGTATTGCCTTTTTCAACTTCAAGTCGTGTATTGTTAATGTAACTAGGTAATGTGGATATTTATCGAACTATTTGAGATTATGTTGAGAATTAAATAAAATTTAAATATATATATATATTCTTTTTATATCCTATGCACGGACTCAAATATATATATATATATATATATATAGTGATATGTATATTATATATAAATATATATATATATATATAATAATATATATATATATAGTTATATATATAATATTATATATATATATATATATATATATATATATATATATAATATTATATATAATATAATGTATATATATTATATAATAACTAATAATATATATATAATTATATATACTATATTATATATATATATATATATTTAATATATATTTAATAATATAATATATAATATATATATATATATATATATATAGTATTATGAGAGTCTGTGTGTGTTTTAATAACTCAAAAGAACAGAAAAAATCCATTGATACTGAAAAATTCATTTAATATATATAATGAAGCATCAGATGAAACAAAGTTTAACAATGTAAATAATGTATTTTTTCAACCATGAAGTTCAAAATATTGATTTAGGTTATTTAATTAATTATTTTAAGACATTAATACCTCTGATGTTATCAATTAACTCGCCATTCACATCCGCAACATGCACAACTTTCACATTCACAACATACAAAAATTTCATATTCACAACATACAGAACTTTCACTTACACAACATACACAATTTTCATTTGCACAGCATACACAACTTTTTCACAACATACATAGCTTTCACTTTGACAACATACACAAATTTTACTTCCACAACATACACAACTTTCACTTCCACAACATACACAACTTTCCCTTCCACAACATGCTCAACCTTTCACTATCCATAACATACAGAAATTTCATATCCATAACATACTCATTTTCACTTCACTTGCACAACATACACAATCTTAATAATCAGGATCTATATTTTCGTTAAACTGTTACAGAGAGAGATACAGACACCACCTTAAGAAATGACAAAGAATCCCAAAGTTTAAAAATTTAGCGATTGTAACATATACTTACTCTCACTTCACCAAAATCAAGGGGATATGATTTGATTCATATCCTTCATTTGTAAAATACTTCCTACAAAAAAACAGAATCTTCTTTAAATAACCTGACTAAGTGAACTTGACAATTCGCATCCGACTGGCCTTCAGATTATTATTATATATATAAATAGTATTGAGGAGTAAGATAATTAGTACGTATAAGTCATATAGTATAAGCGTGCAGACATATCTATATATATAATATATTATATATGGTATATTATTAGATATTACTGGAGGTAAAATTCTATGATATAGCTATGTATATGAATTACCGGTATATATATATAAATAGTGCAACGCACGCATTATCAACAACAAACTACAACATAAGAGCGTCCATCTCGTAATGTATGCTGTTCCACGCGCTTTTCCAACCACAGCTTAATGAAACACAAACAAAACTAAATGCAACAAAAAAAACAAACAAAATATTATATAGTATATAATATACGGTATATGTATATATGTGTTACAATATATATTATTTAGTATTAAGGTATATATATATATTAATACTTATATATATATATATATATACTATATATAGGTATATATAGTAGATATATTATGATAAGGTACTATGATATCACTTCTGTCTTGGAAAATACTGAAACCATATTTGGTTTACAGTAATACCTTTCTTGCCATCGCGGTCGTTTTTCGAAGTATTACCGTA
Source organism: Trachelipus rathkii (assembly GCA_015478945.1). Taxonomy (NCBI): domain Eukaryota; kingdom Metazoa; phylum Arthropoda; class Malacostraca; order Isopoda; family Trachelipodidae; genus Trachelipus; species Trachelipus rathkii. The sequence continues at coordinate 14,179 of JABUQX010112254.1, forward strand.
ATTTCAGGTTTTTGAAAACTTTTCTGATACGCAATAGATTTTTATATTACATTTGAAGGAGCGTCTATTTCTTTCGCCGCGCTGTCAAAAATTCCAAACTATCGACCTACTAAAGATGTATTAATCGTTATTGAATAGCATTGTTTCCTTTAATATGATAATGCCAATGGCATGTTATTGATGATCAACAATTACTTAACTCATCCCTATCAAGGTTAAGGAAACCGCCCTAGATGCAATGTATATATTGTCTTTATTTACACAGCTACAGTGAATTCATCATCTCTGGTTCAGAAAAAAAACATAAAAGGTAAAATCGTAATATTATTGGAGTCCGAAATTAATGTAGGCAAAACGAAGATTTGTATCAAATCATTTAGAAAATCTTATCTAGGAGAGTGTCTCTAGTGCAATTTTAGCAGGTCATTGATATACGCACAGCTCTAACACCTTTTTACATTTTTTTCCTTGGCAGGAAGATTCGAGGATCCTTTCGATCGGAGCAGTACGCTGGGAAAGAATGCACCAATCACTCTTGAGCGCAAACAACTCATGGAGACCATATTGAAAGGACCTTGATTGGTGGTGAGTGGGCTAAGAGGTTGTCTAAATCCCTGCCCATTCTCTACACATTATCTCTCTGCTCTCCTTTGATTATAGTTCAGAAGGGAGAAGGCGTGATGAAAGCATCATGTTGGATACGTCCCATAATATTGTTTACACGATAATCCCAGAGTCATAAATGGTGTTGACAATCAAAATACAAAAGACTCTATAACAGTAACATTGGATAAAAATGAATGACAAACAAAGATAAAACAAAGAAGACATTTTAAATAACAATTTAGGTAAAATAAAAATAACAATAATATTATTAATGATGAGGAGATACAAAATTTGTTTTAACAATGGCTTAAACACCCACGATAAATTATTAACTTAAACGTATCTTATTAATTTAATACAAGAAAAAAAAACATCTTTTCCTTATTTTATCACACTTTAACAAGAGTTTTTTTTTCTTAATTCAAGAGAAAAGAAAAAAAAAACCTGAGTTTATAAATGTTTGTTAATGACAAAATTATTATAACGGTAAAAAACAAAGGAAATATAAAAATAGAAAAAGTAATAATAATCAATATATAATAATAAGTAAATATAATAATAATAATAATAATAATAATAATAATAATAATAATAGAGGAATAATAATAATAATAATAATTAAATAATAATACATAATAATAATAATATAATTTTTATGATCATAATAAAAGTTTACTAATATTCTATACTGACTCCAAATGTGTTATTAATTTTCTTGGTATTAATTTTATTATTATTATTATTATATTATTTTTATTTATATTATTATTATTATTATTATTTTATTATTATTATTATTATTTATTATATTGTAATAATAGATGAATAATAATATTAATATAATTAATGAAATGATACAATAATAAGTAATAATAATATAATAATAAATAATGAGAGTAATTTTATGCATAATGAATAATAATAATAATAATAATATAAATAATGAATAATAATAATATATGAAAGGAGGGTGTAGTTAAGGAAACTTGCAAAGAGCGTGAGTCACTTTCATAAATAAGGAAAATGACCAATTTATCTTTATGGAGGTATGGAGACTTTGGGGGGGGGGTGTTGAGAATGACATTCTGTCCCCGCATTACCCCTTTCTTTCATTTGAACTTTGATACTCCTTTTAGCGAAAACCTTTTCTTATTCAATAAATTTACGTAAAGACTTTCAAAATAATAATAGCAATTGTCGTTAGAGTTAAATATACATATATATATATATATATATATATATATATATATATATATATATATATATATATATATATATATATATATATATATATTTATACTGCTATATATATATATATATATATATATATATAGAGAGAGAGAGAGAGAGAGAGATGGACAGTTACGAGTTATTTGAACTACGTAAGTAACGGCTACTTTATAATGAGTATAGATTCCGTCCTACCATAATTTTTAAATGTAACATGATATAACAATTGACATGATTGCAATATATATATATATATATATATATATATATATATATATATATATATATATATATATATATATATATATATATATATATATATATATATATATATATATATATATATATATATATATATATATATATATATATATATATATATATATATATATATATATATATATATAAACTTATTGAACGGTGTAACGGTTACGGTAACACTCATACTATTTTTAGCAAAAAAAGAACTATAATTAAGTTACATGCATTGTGAAACTGTAATAAATAGTCCTGTCTCATTTTGAAGCGAAATGTTATCGCCAGTCTTCATCAGTATTGCTGAAGTCGATACAATTTTAATAAACATGGTACGGATTTCTGCTCTTTCTAAGGGTTATGTACGATAAACACAATTATTATTATTAATATTATTATTATTATTATTATTATTATTATTATTATTATTATTATTATTATTATTATTATTATTATTATTATTAACTTTTTTTTTTTTTTGGCAAGCTCAATTTTTTTTTCTTTTTAATGAAAAAAAAATAAAATTACTACTAACAGCACTTGCATTTGCATTACCGAACATTTGTTATCATAAGCCCATGACAATATAACGGTCGCACGCATGTAACAATGTAAAGAGTAAGGACAAGTAGCGGCGTACTATGACGAATATCGGTATCGCCTGCAAAATTTGTGTTACGAGTAGCGGTAAAGCATGTAACTTTTTGAGTAACCATGCCCAACTCGTGTATATATATATATATATATATATATATATATATATATATATATATATATATATATATATATATATATATATATATATATATATATATATATATATATATATATATATATATATATATATATATATATATATATATATATATATATACTGTATATATATATTATATATAAAGCACGATTAGATATGTTTTCTTGGAAAAAATTAATATAAAATATTATGTTTTCAATACGCAGTATCTATCGTATCACATTTGTAAAATTTTTCACTTTTATTTTTAACAATTTTTTTGTATAATTTGTTTTTGTTTTTTGTTTTTTGTTTTTCAAATGAGTTCACGAAAGTACAAAAAAAACTGAACTATTACTTGGATCAAGGCTAAAAACGAAGAACCTTTACTCTCCAGGTACATCATTTTCCTGATATCTCCATAGAGAAAAAGATTTAATCCCCTATTTCACTGGAAAAAAAAAATGAAATTATTTTTTGTCATGATGTTTATGGTTT
>JABUQX010112254.1:27500-30380 GCA_015478945.1 Trachelipus rathkii
AAAAATGTCAAAGGCCCTTATAGGATCTGACAAATGACAAAGATTTTCGCCATATTGGCTACAAAATTTGGCAATATTTTTATTTTTTTGGAAAATAAGTTTCTAAAATTTCAATTTTAAATTGAAATAACTTTCCCTTATGTTGACGTAATTTATTGTTTATAAAGCTCAATATTCGGCCCGAATAGTTCGGCAAAAGCCGAATACCGAATATTCGGTATTTTGGCCGAATACGCCGAATACAAATATACAAAATATTCGGCACACCTAATATATATATATATATATATATATATATATATATATATATATATATATATATATATATATATATATATATATATATATACTATATATATATATATATATATATATATATATAACATATATATAGATATATATATTTATTTATATATATATATATATATATATATATATAATATAACCAACAATATATATCTATTATATATATACTATATATTAGGGTGTATTAAAAAATTCAAGAGTAGAAATTTATTTTTTTTTATGTGAAAATGTATTACAAAAAAATTTCTGGAAAATTTGATAACATGAAGGACTGTGTCAAGGTGTTTGAACTTTAATTACTATAAATAGAGCTCCGGTAAAACTTTTACTGACTCCATCATTTTAAAATCCCTGGCTACGGCTCCGGCTCCAGCTCCGGCTTTTTTTTTTTTAGAGTAAAAGTATTTTCTTGTTCTTCTCTCACTTCGGTTCCATCTTTTTGCTCAGCCTTACGACTCCTCCGGTTTTGCCAAAAAAAAAATTCCGAATTCCAGTTCCGCAGTCACGACTATAAGACTACGCCTACCACCAAGAAAATAATACAAATAACATTGACAGAAGGATATAGGGATGACCAACGAACTAGTTCGCGGTGCGGTGCGGTGCGGCACACAATTCCAGTGTCCTATTGCATTGCGGTGTGTTTTTAAATTTTTTGATGCGCTGTGATGTGCGGTGCGGTGCGGTGCGGTGCAGAGCGCGGTGCGACAAAAAATTACTTTTGGTGAGTGGTGCGTTTACCCTGGTGCGATTCTCAAAAATCCGGTGCTATACCAACCCTGGTAAGGGTACTTCAAGTGAAAAGTTTTATCTCAAATTTATTTTTTAAGTAGATTCACATACGATTCATTACAGTGCTTATATTATACACTCAACTAAGTAACTACTTGAAACTGAGAGTTTAGGGTTCTTCTACCAATCTATCTCCTAATGTAGGAGCATACAAAACTACTTACAGAATGTTAAAAGTATTTATTAACTTCTTGGTTAAACTACTTGCATCATGATAGAAGAACTTTAGACTCATTGTACAAACTACTTCTACCACCTAAAGTAGAAGTAGTTTAAACTACTTGAATATTGTGAAGTAGTTTTAAATTCTTCGGTTTTTTATTACTTTCGCCTTCTTGACGTCTGTAATGGGTAGCTATTATAAATATATTTATTAGTAAATTTAATCACAATTTTATTTATATATATTATATATATATATATATATATATATATATATATATATATATATATATATATATATATATATATATATATATATATATATATATATATATATATATATATATATATATATATATATATATATATATATATATATTTATATTAAAAATAAAATTCAAATGCATATATAATATATATATATATATATATATAAAAACACAATATATATATATATATATATATATATATATATATATATATATATATATATATATATATATATATATATATATATATATATATATATATATATATGGTCAGCATCCCGAAAAGTTCAGGCATGTAACTAGAAAACTATAACAGCTACACGAAAATAAATATCATTTTAACAGAGACATTTTTACCGCAGAAATTTAAAAAAAATAAAAAAAATAACGCTTTTTAAAAAATTAAAATTGTTAAAAATCTTGAAAATATTACAGTTTTTTGACAATTCGATGATGCCGCTTACTACGACTGATGACGGAAAGTTGCCAAATGTTGAATTTTTATTTTTTTTAAAACGGACAAATACCCACGGGTAAACAAGAACGATAGATAGAGTCGGGGTTTCTCGGCCTACCGGGGGACGTCCCTCAGTCGGCTCGTCCGTCGGCTCGAACCCCCTAAGAAGGATATAAAAAGAAAAAAATAATATTTTCTCAAATTATATTATAAAGCGACATTTGGCAACTTTTCTCTCGAGACTGGAGCTTTCAAGGTCTTTCAAGTCGATCAGAGCCTGCACTTTTTACTAATATTAATATGGAGTTATTAATAAATATTAGAATAAATTAATTTTTTTTTTAATTTCTGCGGTAAAAATGTCTCCGATTCAATATATGTTATCAGTTTTCTTGTACCTATCTTAGTTTTCGAGATATCATGCGGGTAACTTCTTTAGTTTGGCCTATATATATATATATATATATATATATATATATATATATATATATATATATAATAATAAATAATAATATATATATATATATATATATATATGTATATATATATATATTATATATAAAATATATATATAAATATATATACCATTATATATATAATATATAATAATAATAATAATAATAATAATATAAATATATAATAATAATAATAATAATAATAATAAAATTTCGTAATAATATATAGAATAATAATATAATAATAATATATCAACCTATATGCAGCACAATATATATCTATGTAATAATAATAATAATAATAATAATTACATAATAATAAACAATAATAGAATAATAGTAATAACAACAATAATAATAAAATGTATATATACCGACAGTATGTATATATGTAATATGTATGTAATAATAATAATAATAATAATATAATAATATGATA
>JABUQX010112255.1:0-12500 GCA_015478945.1 Trachelipus rathkii
TTTTAATTATATTTAATATATATATCTATATATATAATTTATATATAATATATATTATTATATATTAATTAATTTATTATATATATATTTATTTTATTTTTTTTTGAATTTTTGCGTTAGGTACTCAAGACCCACACCTTTCTCAGAGGTAGATAATACGGGCCATACACTTAGTAAATAATTCAATCTATCTATGAATGGGTAATGGATCATACTCTTATTTTTAAAGGTTGTAAAAGAAATATTATAGATGTTGAATAATTAAAATGTTCCGTATCATAAAAGTATTATTATAAACTCATAATATAAAAAGAGTTATTCGTACATTATTAATATAGTCCTAATTTAGTTACATAAGCAAATATTAAATTATTTATATTAAAGAATATTTATTTAGTTTTTTCATTGGAGACAAGAGAGATAGAGTTACTATCATAAGTGGGAGGATTCAGTAGCTAAATGAATATGGGTAATATATGAACCTTTTAGTAAGATGTATGAACCATAAATATTAGCTGACGATGTGATGCTCAGAATGGGTGACCAGTTTAGGATCAATCTATGATAAGATATGGTGAACATATCGGTCATTAAGAGCATGAGTACGACGTATGTGTATATTATATTGAATGTGTAGAGGAATACTCGTGACCATGTAGTGGCTGTGAGTGATGTTGATGTGGTCCAATGCGGAGGCGTGCAAGTACCCTATGCAAGCTCCCTTGTCAGCTGAGAGGAAGACCGCTCCACGCATGTTCAGCTTACGCTTCTAAGTTCGCCGCCTCGCTGATTCAACTCGCCCAGCATTCCTGCCAGTGAGAGGGGATCCAACATAGTGCAATTTCATTTTTTACGAGGGTGGGAAACAGGCCGAACAAATTGTTGTATAATGCGGATCCATGTTTTGAGAGAAAAAAAATAGAGGGTTTAAGCTCTTGGAGATGTACAATCATTATAGTCATTATTCTGCGTAAAAATAGTTTGGGAGGCTATGGGAGAGGTTCGGTGCAGGAAGACCCGCAGACGCACCCATACTGTTCCTTGTTTTAGAGCTGTCAGTAAACAGGAGTAAATCTACCGTGAACTGTCGGAATGAGATATGAATGTATGCCTTTAAACAAGGTTAGGGGGTAGTCTAGAAATTGAAGAGAGAAGGTATGACCAGGCAGATGGTGGGGGGCAAGGGGATACGACAATGGTAATCTTCATCACTTAGCTCATCATTCTCAATAGCTGTTGAAGTTACGTTAAGAAATCCAGCCAGGCCACGCAACGTATAGCGCCAGGTCTCAATATATGAGAGAAAAATTGACGCGTCGCTGAATTGTCATTGAACCGAGAGCAAATAGTAATACCACTTAGAACACTACCTTGCAGAACGCCTTCATCCAGAGTAAAGTGACGTGATAGAACAGAAGAACACCGAACCTGGATGGATTCGTTTGACTGATGGCATTGAATAAAGAGAGGGAGCAGTCCTCGGAAAACGAGCTAGTGAGCTTAAGAAGACTTGTGTCGTAAGCTTTTCAGGTCAAAAAGGTTACGCAAACCCCCACCAGTTGAGAATGCTTCCCGGATGTCATGGTCGTTTTAACAAGGGATCCGCGGTCAAACGATTTTTGCGGAAACAACTGGGAAGTTGAAAAAGACTGGGCACTCTACATGAACAGGGGAAAAGCAGCTTGAAACCATTCTCATTAATTTACAGTATGACAATCAATGAAATTGGAGGTTTGTTTTCGCCATCTTCGGATGCTTTCCCAGGTTTAGGATAGGAATCCTAATGCCTTTACTCCAATAGAATGGAAAAGAGGATTCGATCCAGATTCTGTTATACAGATCAGCAAGAACGCTGATGCAGAGGGGTGAATATGAAGGAGCATTATGTACGAAATCATGTCTGGGAGAAGGACGCCCGTCTTTGCTAATTCATCAGCGCTAATTTGACTACTCTTTCAATGTAAAAATACTGCTATTGTACGATCTTCAAATAGGCACTGTGGGTCCTCCCAGTTTTTGCAAAGTGGTGTGTTTTCACAGGGGATGTGAATACTTTTGCCACCAGACTGCGCATATATAATGGCTGTCCCTTCAGTATTGTTTGGGATGACGCAAACCACTGGCCTTTAAAAAGCAACGTCCTGGTTTGGGGAATTAAACGTACGAACACTGTAGCTTCTAAGCCAATTTTCAACCTTAGTAGGTGGAAAAGGCGTGTTAAGGTTCAGCAGTAAGGTATATGTTACTGTTATGTATATTTCTTAGGATGACAGGCAATATCTTCGTCTTCTGTTGTAAAGAGTAAATATTCTCTTTTTCAATATTTTTCTTAATTTCATCAGGTGTGAGAAATAAGAAGAATATTTCCAATGAGAAGTTTTAAAGGGTGACAAGATAGAACTTTGATTCCGGTAGTAGCTTGAACGGGAGGGACCCATTCTTCATTAACGTGACTGAGGGTTTTTCAACTCCTAAAGTTTTTCAAGTGCATCGCTAATAAGAATGATGGTTCTTGCTCAGTAAGAGCTTTGGGTGGTAGACTCGCAATAAGTACATACATCGGGAATGTTTGTGTGCAGCTGGCAGTCCGCGAGGGGAGGCAGTAATAGGAGTAAACATCGAGAACGACTAGGACGGGGGGGGGCACCTGTGCCGATTCTTTTGAGCAGCTGGGATCGAGTGTTTGCCAGGCGACCTGATGCTGGGATTGACAGAGGCCTTCTACTTGAAGTGGAGGGGAAATCATGGCATTAATATCGAAGTGCAAATTCAAGAAGAGTCAGTACATTAATCGACTGCGAGTTCGGGTAATCGTAAATTCCTTATTTCCGAGGCGATTAAGGTTTTCCATGGTATTTTAAATCAAAAGGGTTTCCCCTCATAGGATGTCGAGCCTTATGAGCTCCCGTTCCGGTTGAGGGCGACAGCCCAGCAAAAAAGGTCCTGTGGGGAAGCCAACTGGAAATTTATGGACCATATGGAATGGCCAGATTCCTACAAATTTCTCTAGGATATTAACCAGATGGATTTTTCCCTAATGGATTTATACTAACTCCAGATGGAAATTTTTTTGAAGGATAAATCCTAAAAAATATCCTCCAGGATATCGTAGGAAAATTCTAGAACCTGTCCTTCAGGAATTTTCCCATGTCAAAAATATAGGAACCCACAGAAAATATTTGGTTTCACACACACACATACAAACATACCCCTATAACACTATTTTCTTCTAATAAATGATAAATTTATTATGGAATCGGACTTTAAGATATCTATGATTTAGGAAAAAAGAATAATTAAGAAAACAAATAAATGTCAAAATGACATTTAAAATGGTAGCGTAACTGGGTCGCGAAACATAATGTCTTGCAGGGATCGATCTTTTGTTCGGATCCTAGGCATTATTTACCTTGAGAAGTTCCCCGAATTGAATAGGCCTATGCCCGCGCGTAAAGTGTGAACTTTTTTCTTTGTCTGTCTCTCTCCTCTCTCTTCTTCTCTCTCTCTCTCTCTCTCTCTCTCTCTCTCTCTCTCTCTCTCTCTCTCTATATATATATATATATATATATATATAATATATAATATATATATATATATATATATATATATATTTATATATATATATATATATATATATTATATATATATATCACAGTATAATATATTCTATATATATATATTCATTATATATATATATATATATATATATATATATATATATATATATATATATATATATATATATATATATATATAAAATATATATATATATATATATATATTTTTTATATATATATAAATATATATAAAGAGAAAAAAAATAAGTTAAAGAAATATATATATATAATTGAAAAAAGTACCTACTTATATTTTTTTAAACCGCTGATAATTGAATTTTTTTTTTCCTTTTTTACGTGACGAATACCAACCTATAAGTGTAATAATAGAAACCTCTAAGGACTGTAGACAATATGCAAAATTAATTCGAAATCTAAAATTTAATATTTAGTAAGATGTGAATTTTCATTTTCATCTTCTTATCAATTAAATAATAATAATATTAAACCCTAGCTGAACTTTAATAAAGTTGGTATGCCTTGTTCGCTAGCCTTTTCAAATTTTATGAAAACATGTTAAATCAGTTGTTTCGTTTTGTCAAATAACGTGGTTGGGTATAGAAAATCTCCCTAATATATTGTGTTTGTAAGTTTAAAATAAAATAAAATATTTAAATATATTAAATATATGTCTATTTAGATGTATATATATATATATATATATATAATATATATATATATATATATATAGTATATATTATATATAGATATTATAGATAAAGATAAAAATATGGAATGCATATGAATGTTTAGTGTGTATATATATATATTTATAGTATATTTTTTCAGTCTCTAGAAGAGACACAATCCATATCTCAAAACTACAACAGCTACCGGGAAAGGAAATACAAAATTGCTGGAATGCTGTAGCACATTTTTAGTGCGGGAAATTAATGTTTAAGCAAAGAAAAAAACGATAAACTACAAGTAGCTCGGGAATGTAGGAATAGCATTTTTTGGAATCCTGGTAAAATTTTGAATAGGAAAATGTAAAACACACATAAAAATAAAAAAATTTATTGTTTATAATTATAGTAAGTATCGATTATAAGAAAGCCTATTTAGAGGCCTTTTATTGGTTACCTCGTTAAATAAATAGACTTTCTATTTATTTGCTTTTTTTACTAAGAATACCCAAAGGGTAATACGCACCGATGGCAGGAAGTCCCGGGGTCTCTCGGCCTTCCGGGGAAACGACAGGGTAGAACTATTTCCCCCCCCTTCGGGAGGGTCTCTATATATATATATATATTATATACATATATATATATATATATAAATATTTTACTATATTAGTATATATATATATATATATATATATATATATATATATATATATTATAAACCCCAAAATTTATCCTCTAACGCTCCTATGGTTATTAGCGGGTTTGTTCGTCGGGGGTTCGTCCGCCCCTCCGGCCTTACCGTTGTTATGGGAAACCGTCCCCTCCTTGTGTTCCGCAGTTCGCGGCTCACGCACCGCTACATTGCCGGGTGTAATACCCTTTTACAATTAATATATATACTATGTCCAGCTCCCCCCAAAAAAATACGCCAGAATTTTATGTTGTAATTTTTTTGTTTTACATTTTCCCTAAACTAATTTTTAAAAGAGATTCAAAATTTATTCTTTTCCTGTAGCTCCATTGTTAGTTTCCGAGATACGTGATTTTTTTTACAGTTTTATCGGTAACAATTTGCCAGGATTGCCAAACAATAGTATCCTTGTACCTGTAGCTACTATTGTAGTTTTTGAGATATGGAATTGGTGTGCTGCTTCCTAAAGGCTGGGCGATAAGTATAAAATATAGTTATAAGTTAGTACTTATATATATATCGTGTTGAATATTATGTACAAATTAATATATATATATTATAAGTATATAAATTATAGTGTCTAGTACGTATATCTTAGTATTAGTATATATTTGCCAGGATGTTCCATTGTCGCGTGATATGGTTCCTAAAAGCTATTGAATGCTACGTAAACGGATACTTGCTGGATATGCTGGTCCAATGCTGGTTCATGAATATGTAAAAAAAAAAAATATTATTATCTCAAAAACGTACAATGCTACAGCGAAAAGGAATCATTTTTGGAATCCTGGTAAGATTTCACAAGAAAATGGTAAACAAAAGAATATTGAAAAAAAATTATGTATATATATATTAATAAAATTAGAAGGCCTATTTAGATAAAATAAATAGAGCTTTCTATTAAATTTGCTTTATACGGCACACTAGGGGGCTCGAGCCCGACGGGAACAAGGGGGGGACGTTTTCCATACCCCGTAGGGGAGGGGCGGAGGAAACGCCCGCGACATCCCAATATACCAAGGCGGGGGTTCGGAGACCTCGCCGGGGGGGGAGAATTAGTCCTACCCCGTAGTTCACGAAGCCGGAGAGACCGATTCTGCATCCGTGCGAGTATATGCCCTTGGGGTATTCCTACTAAAAAAAAAGCAAATTTAATAGAAAAGTCTATTTATTTTTACGAGTAACCAATAAAAGGTCGGTCAAAAGGCTCTCTAATTATATAACTATAATTATATAAAAACTAAATTTTTTTTTTATTTTTTTTTAAACATTTCCTATGTGAAAATTTTAAACCAGGATTCCAAAAATGATTCCTTTTCGCTGTAGCTATTGTAGTTTTTGAGCATTTTTTTTTTTTTTTTTTTTTTTTTTTTTTCTTTTTTTTTTTTTTACATTTTCCAGACTAAAAATTGGCCCAGCATTCCAGCAATGTATTCCGTTTTACTGTAACATTAATAGTTTTTAAGATACATATGTATCGATAATGAAACCGATCTGACCATATATATAATATTAGTATATATAGAAATTATATATTATATATATATAATTTATGATATATATATATATATATATAATATATATATATATATATATATATAATATAATATATATATAATATTATTATATATATTATATATTATATAGAGGCCAAATTAAAGAAGTTACCCGCATCATATCCTCGAAAACTAAGACTAGGTACAAGAAAAATGAATAACCAAATATGGAATCAGCAGTCTGAAAATTTGTATGGAAAATGAAAAAAAAATTATTTTTTTTTTTTTATATTTTTTTATATTTTCCAAACTACGATAAGTAAAAATAAAAACCTACAATATATATGGAATCATGTGCGTGTGAAATTTGTATGAAAAAAAGTCAAAATTTTTTTTTTTTTAATAAATATTGGAATCAGCGTATGAATTTTTTTTTAGGGCGCTCGAGCCGACGGTGGACAGAGGGGGGATCGAAGTCCCCCGTCGTCCGCCAGGAGGCGAGAGACCCGACTCTTTGCATCTTTGCGGTTTACCTTGGGGTGATTCATTAATTAAAAAAAATTGCTTTATTTCATCAATTTTCATACCGATTCTAAATAATGTTATTAGTTTTCTTGTACCTATCGTAGTTGGAGATATAAAAAAAATTAAAAAGAATTATATAATTTTTTTTTTCATCTTCCATACAAATTTCCATACGCTGATTCCATATATATTATCAGTTTTCTTGTACCTATCTTACTTTCGAGATATTATGCGGGTAACTTCTTTAGTTTCAATATATATAATATATATAGTTATATATATATATAATATAATATATATATATACTATATATATATATATATATATAATATATATATTATATATATCGAGGCCAGCTCTAGAATTAGCACAATCCATATTCAAAAACTAAATGCTACAGGGAAAGGGAATACATGTTGGAATCCTGGTAAAATTTTGTTGGGTAAAAAAAATGTGACAAAACTACAAATACGCCTACAGGGAAATAGGAATATATCTTTTGGAATCCTTGTAAAAATTTAAGTTTGGAAAATGAAAAAAAATTTGCTATTTTTTTTAGGGAGCTCGAGCCGGCGGGGGACCAGAGTATATATATATATATATATATTAATATATACTATATATATATATATATATATATATATATATATATATATATATATTATATATATAAATATTATATATTTTTAAAGGTAATTACACGGCAATGTAGGGGGCCTCGGGCCGACGGGAAACACATAGGGGGACGTTTGTCCATACCCCGTAAGGGGAGCGGCGGGGAAACCCACGGACATCCCAAAATACGCAATACCTCCCGGAGGTGGGGGGAAATAGTCCTACCCGTAGTTCCCGGAACGGCCGAGAGACGCCCGACCTCCTGCCATCTGTTGCGTTATAACTTGGGTATTCTTTTAGTTAAAAAAAATAACTATACTAGAAAGTCTATTTGTTTTAACGAGTACGCGTATAAAGGTCTCTAAATAGGCTTTTTCCCTCATATTACTATAATTATTACAATAATTTTTTTTTTTACATTTCCTTACTAAAATTTTACTAGGATTCCAAAAATGAATTCCTTTTCCTTGTAGCTATTGTAGTTTTTTTAGATTTTTTTTTTAATACATTCCTACTAAAATTTTACCAGCAATTCCAACAATGTACTTCTTTTCCCGGGTAGCTATTGTAGTTTTTGAGATATAGATTGTGGCTCTTCTAGAGGCTGACCATATATATATTATATTATATATATATATATATATATATAATATATATATATATATATAATATATATATATATATATATATATATATATATACAGATATATAGTGTGTATATATATATATATATGTATGATCAGTTATGTTGTAATTAAAAAGAAAATGGGTAATTGTGGTGCAGTTCACACTAAAGTTCATGTAGTAGTGTATTAAAATATAAACATTATATAAAGAGAAATGGATTTAAATTAAGGTGTGAAATCTCTTAAAGATATTTTTCAATAAAAAAAAAAAAAATTAATCACTTCGGTATTTACAATTTTATATATATATATATATATTTGTAAATTACATACTTGTGTATTGTAAAATATATATATATATAATATATATATAATATATATATATAACTATAATATATATATAGTGTTTTATGATTTAAAACTAACGAACACCTTAGAGTACACCGCATAGATATCAGTTGTCGGGGTCTCTGGGCCTCTAGGTGGACGACGGGGGGGACTTCGTCCTCCTTCTGTCCACCCCATCGGCTCGATCCACCTAATTTAAATATGTTTCTTGAACTTCAATTTTAGGGGGCTCGGAGCCGATGTGGGACAGAGGGGGTACGGACAAAGTCCCCCCGTCGTCCACCTAGAAGCCGAGAACCCGACAACTGATATATATGCGGTCTACTCTATGGTGTTCGTTAGTTTTAAACCATAAAACGACTTTACATAGACGTCACATGAACCCCGCTCCCCCAAGTGACCAATGCCGTGAGCACACTGCCGCTCTCCGGACCCTGGAGGAACGTCGGATGTACGTGTAGCTGTTCTCAGGTGAGATTTGGTGTGCACACATTAAGTCCAGAGAAGGCTTCGACGCACTCTGTTACTGTATCTACGTGCAGTAAGGTCCGCACCTTGCAGAAGCCTGATAGTAAACGGTGCAGGCGGCACATGATGACCCAAACAGAGTAGCGCCCAGTAGAAGAAACTTGATTTGATGGTGGTTCGGTGATTTGATGGGTGTTCATGGTCACTTCAGGTGGTCACCAATTTGAAGGGAATTAAATTCTGATCTTGAATAACCACTTCAATAGAGCGAGATATTTTGATGTTAAAGAGTGAGAGTTTGTCACGATAAAGGTGGCGTTCTTCAGGAAAACTGCTTAGGGTTCATCATTTTAGTGCTATGCAGCCTCCGGCACAGGAACGCCACAAATATATATATATATATATATATAATATATATATATATAAATATCTCATATTATATATATATTAATATATATATATTATATATCTATATATATATAATATTATATATATAATATATATATTATAACATATACATATATATATAATTACTTATATATATATATATATATATACATATACATATATATATTATATATATATATATATATAATATATTTATATAATTATATATATATATATATATAATAATATATATTATAATATATATATATATATATATATATATATATATATTATATATTTAATAATCCTATCCCCAGATTGGGGTGAGGTGCGTAGCATAAACCGGAACAGAAAAAAGTAGTAGAAGAACATAACGCAAGTGTAAAAGAAAGCCCCCCTCCCTTTATACCCCCAGTGAGAAATCTTAGCAATCCAGAAAAATCCACCTGAAGCCTTTACAAGAACGCTACTGCCCTCACTGTGGTATCTCGTCAGTGAGGGGTTCATCCCTTGGCCCAAATATATATGTGTACCTATATTATTATATATATATATATATATATATAATATATATATATATATATTCATATATATAATATATATTATATATAATTTATATATTTATATATATATAATATATATTATATATATATTATTTTAGGTAACATCATATAATTTGTTCTTTTAGTAGTTAGTAGTAATGCAGAGTTATACTAAATTGAACTTATTGCTCTCAACTAGATGCGTTATTGATGAGACTGGAAAAGTTAGACTACGCGCACAACCCTATACAACTTGAACTTAAGATGATCAACAGATACGTCGGTGAAAAAATTAACGACCTCTAAAAGCTCAGAAGGAGAAGTAGTTTTGCTTTCCAACAGAAAAAGGTATTATATTGTTCACATTTGTTCTATAAATTGATTTATATTTTTTGCTGTTTTCGCTGTACATTCTGAATTACAATTGTTTCAGCGTATGTAGATTATCTTTAGTAATTTTATTAATCTCTTTCGCTTACAGAGGGGAACAATCTGACAACCTTTGTTGCAGTGCATGTTTGAGCACCCTAGTTATGAGGAATAAAAAGAATGATGGTGGTGATTTAATATATATTAAATATATATATATATTATATTAAATATAATATAAAGAAATATTTAATATATATATATTATATATATATATATATATAATATATATATTATATATATATATATATATATATATAATATATATAATATATATATATATATATATATATAATATATAATAATATAATAATTGTTATTACCCTTAAGGCCTTATATAAGGGTAAGGATTATAAAGTGAACTGTAGGACTATAGGGGAATTATTGAGTGATGTGGGGAAATATATGCTGGTATTTTGGTTGAAAGAGTACGTCGAGGGACTGATTGACGAAGAACGAGGTGCATTTAGAAGTGGTAGAGGATGTTTAGATCAAATTTTTACATTGAAACAAATGATTGAGAAAATGAGAGAGAAAAAATAAATTGTATTTAGGCTTTATGGAAGTCCTTGCAACAGGCGTATGACAGGTTTAATAGGGAAACTCTGTAGCAGGTGTTGGTGATATATGGTGTTGGTGGTAGGCTTCGGAATGGAATCAAAATTGTGCATGTATGACGATAGTGAAAAGTGTGTAAGAACAAATAGAGTTGAAAGTGATTGGTTTAATATTAATTGCAGAGTGAGGTAGGAATGTTTTATGTCTCCTTGATTATTTAATTTGTATATGGATGGGGTTATGAAAGAATTAGAGGTAGGGGTGGCACTGGAAGGTGTTAGAATGATGGAGAATGGAAGAGAGTGGAGGGTGCCCTGCTTATTGTACGCGGATGATTTGGTTTTGGTGAATCTGAAGAGAGTTTGAGCGTAACTGACAGAGCGGTTTCGAAACAGTAAATGTAGATGAGATAAACGGTTAATATAGAGGAGAGTGGAATAAAGTCACGTGTAGTCATGTGTTAAATGGGTGAGCGTTGAAACGAGTAATCAATCAGTAATAAATATTGTAGGATATGTTTTTGGAATGAAAAGAACGGATGATGGAGTGTGTTGTAGGAATGTGACTGGTGCAATAAAATTCTTGGATGTAAAGGATGTCTAATCGCGCTCATTGTTTTGCCCATAAGGGTAATAATTGTCAACCCTTGGTTAAATATTATTAGGTGAATACTAATGGTAATTGGAACAAGAGGTATAGATTATCTAGGTTACATGAGTTTAGGTGTGAAAAGAATGATAAAATGAGAATGAACGAATTAGGGAGTTCTGGTGGTGTGAAAAAGGCGTATGTAAGTAAGAATAAAACGAGAGTACATGAGATGGTTTGGTCATTGAAAAGGATGAGATGATAGTCGGGTTGGTTATAGACGAATGTATGCGGAGAGTGTGCTGGAAATAGACCGGCCGGGCTGAAAGTGGATCAAATCAGTAAAAGGAATGTGTACACACGTGTTGGGAGAGTCGAGAAAAAGGTGAATGGTAGAAAGCTTTTGTGAGTGGTAATGGTTGTGTGACCCCTGGTCCAAGGGTTGAACCCTACATTAACGAGATACCACAGTGAAGAGTCCTCACAGTCCTCGTGAAGCCCTAGATTGAATTTTTTCTGTCTCCTACGAGTTCTCAAACTCTCACTTAAGGGTAGAAGGATTGGTTTTTCTTTTCGTTTATGTCACGTCTACTACTTTTATGTTTCTGGTGTATGCTGCGCAACTCCCCAATCCGGGGAAAGGAGGTAGTGGATTAAATATATATATATATATATATAATATATATATATATATATTATAATATATATATTATATTTATAAAATATAATATATTAATTTATAAATATATATATATATAATATATAATATATATATATATCTAATAATATAAGTATATATATATTATATAATATTAATATATCTATATATAATATATATATATTATATTTTTATTATTAAAAAGTTCACACCTCATGGGGCATAGCCTATTCAAGGAGGGGAACTTTCTAGTAATTTCTACCTAGGATTCGAACCCGCGCGTTGCCATGCGACTCCGTCGCTCTAACCGTTTATATATATATATA
>JABUQX010112255.1:27500-30000 GCA_015478945.1 Trachelipus rathkii
TACAACAGTGGTTTTCAAACTGGGGTGCTCGCACCCCTTAGGATGCGTCTCGAGATACCAGGGGGTGCGCGACAAACGTGAAAGGGAACCTTAAATTCAGAGGTATGGTACTACAAATTACACCTCATATTAAATTCATTTATTGTATGATGTATAGACAGGCAATTGCTGCAAAGAAGTTAGAGCTAGAGATTTTTCAGGTGTTTCGAGACGTTATTTCAATTGTGAATTTTATTAAACCTAAACCTTTACAAAGTAGTCTTTGAAATACTTTGTAGTGAGATGGGAAGCAAACATGAAACACTCCTTTACCATACAGAAGTAAGAGGCAAAATACTTACCGATCTTAAAGATGAACTTAAAATTTTCTTTTTAGAAAAAGGGAGAAACTTAAAGTTTGCAAACCTACTTTGCTGTGAAAGTTGGCTGATAGTAGCATGTTATCATGCAGATATTTTTAAGAAAATAAATTGCTTAAACTTGTCTCTTCAATCTAAAGATAATGTTTTAACAATGAGTGGAAAAATTAGGGCTTTTGAAAGAAAACGTGCTTTGTGGAAGGAAAATATCAAAGTCAAAAGTTTGGAAATGTTTCCTACTTTGAATGATTTATTTGTAGAAAATGAAATAAAATTGTCAGAAAAGGGACACATTATCACACACCTGACAAATTTGAGAGAAGAATTTATAAAAATTTTAATACCCTTCCAGTGATGATTATAAATGGGTCTTAAATCCATTCAATGAGAACAATAAACTTAAGCATCTTCATATTACATTCCAAAAACAGCTGATTGAAATTATGAAAGATACAAATTTAAGAAGTACTTTTCATGAAGCAGCTTTGCCAAATTGGTGGTATGGATTGGAAAATGAATATACTAAATTATCACAAAATGCAATTAATTCCTTGCTTCCATTTGGGTCAATATATTTATGCGAACAAACGTTTAGTGCTATGACAGACCTTAAGACAAAAAAAATAAAATAAAAAAATAAAAAAATAAAAAAATAAATAAAAAAATTAAACCAGAGCCAAGTATTGCTGTCTCTCAGGCACTACAACTTAAGAATTTCTAAATTAACCAAGAATTGTCAAGCTCATAGTTCGCATTAGATTATTTAATATATATATATATATGTATATATATATATATATATATATATAGGGATATATTATATATATATATATATATATATATATATATATATATATATATATATATATATATATATATATAATATATATATATATATATAGAGTATATATATAAATATATATTATTATATTATTTATATATATATATATTAAATAAATATAGATAATATATATATATATATATACTATACATATATATTATATTATAATATATTATATATATATATATATATATATATATATATATATATATATATATATATCAGGGATGGGAGTCGGAGTCGGGAGTCGGGAGTCGGGAGTCGGGAGTCGGGAGTCGGGAGTCGGGAGTCGGGAGTCGGGAGTCGGGAGTCGGAGTCGGGAGTCGGGAGTCGGGAGTCGGGAGTCGGGAGTCGGGAGTCGAGCGTTTTCAGGGGTAAGGAGTCGGAGTCGGAGTCGGGAGTCGATTTCCCAAAAAGTTGGGAGTCGGAGTCGGGAGTCGATTTAAAAAAAACGACTCCTTTCGACTCCCAAAACAATTTTGTATAAACTTTTCACACAAAAATTTGGAAAAACTTAATTGAATTTTTATTATAAAAGACGTACATTTTTTTTATTTTGACATTTGTTTGTAGCCAATTTAAGTTGTTTATTTTTAATTTTTCCTTATATTAAAAGAAAAGAAAAACTTTTTCCAGCGATATTTTAACATTTTCTATGGTATTTTTTCTTCCTGAGTCCGAATACGCTAATATTTTTCTTGAGAAACCAGTAGTTCATCCCCTACCGCCCAAATAAAAATTCGGCTTAAATGATGCAAATAGAGATATTAAGCTTATTTTTAAAGTTATTAAGTGTTTTCAATTTCGGGGGAAAACCGGTCGGGCGTCGGGGAAAACCGGTCAATATAAACTTATATAAAAATGTCCATTTTTTTTTAGTTTTTAATAATATTTTATTTTAGTTTTTATGTATGGTAGACTATAATAATAATAATAATAATAATAATAATAATAATAATAATAATAATAATAATAATAATCAATAATAATAATAATAATAATAATAATAATAATAATAATAATAATAATAATAATAATAATAATAATAATAATAATAATAATAATAATAATAATAATAATAATAAATAATAATAATAATAATAATAATAATAACAACAATAATAAATAATAATAATAATTAATAATAATAATAATAATAATAATAATAATAATAATAATAATAATAAAAATAATAATAATAATAATAATAAATTATTATTATTATTATTATTATTATTATTATTATTATTATTATTAATAAAAATAAAAATAATAATAATAAATAATAATAATAATAATA
>JABUQX010112256.1:0-11259 GCA_015478945.1 Trachelipus rathkii
ATCTCTGTCCCCGTTGTCGGCTCGAGCTCCTGTAAATGGGGAAATAATTTTTTTAAATATTTTCGATGAATAAGCCAAAAAAAAAAAAAAAAAAAAAAGTTAAATCCCCCATCCTTAGAATTTTCGGCTGATTCCAAATATATAATTTGTTCTCTAGTTACATACTGTGAGCATTAAAAATCTGACCATCTATATATATATATATATATATATATATATATATATATATATATATATATATATATATATATATATATATATATATATATATATATATATATATATATATATATATATATATATATATATATATAAAGTACGCACAATATTAAAACATAAAATATTCGAGTCTGTGAATTTAATGGTAAACGGATTAGGTCTATCTGCAACCGCTAGATAGCACCACAGGTATTATCTGCAACACACGTAAACGTCATTGTGATTGGCTGTGCTCCCCTGACGTCTCAATAGCGTAGAGTTCTTTGACGGGTGAGGATGCTGTTTTCCCAAGAGCAACGAGTGTTTATTCTTGAACAGTATTTAGCTTGTCGTTCATATGCACGTGTTAAAAAGCATGGGGATTTTCGGTAGACCATATTCGTGTGTTTTGGCTGTTCACGTATCCACTAAGATGAAACCACGCCTCATCCGTGAAGAAGACACGGTCAAGCTCTGCTATTCCACGATTGTCAACAAATGAGCGAAACCATCTGCAGTAGGCCATGCGCTTCTCTTGATCTGGTGTCTTCAATTCCTGAACACAGCGAACATGATATGCACGAAATTTTAACATCTTCATCGCTTTATGGGCACTTCCATATGACAACTGGGAGTTTACTGAAAGTCTCCGCAGGCTCTTTGTAGGCGAACGCAGTATCACTTTCTGAACCTCCGCCAGTTTAGCCGTAGTCAAAATGGTAGGTCTGGCGACTCTCTTCCTATCAGCAACAGAACCGTTTTCCCGGAAACGGGCGATTAATCTCGTTATTGTCAAATTATTAGGCACTGCTGCATCCGGATATCTGTCACTAAATGCATTTTTAACACGTGTATATGAACGACAAGCTAAATACTGTTCAAGAAAAACACTCGTTGCTCTTGGGAAAAAAGCATCCTCACCCGTCAAAGAACTCTACGCTACTGAGACGTCATGGGAGCACAGCCAATCACAATGACGTTTACGTGTGTTGCAGATAATACCTGTGGTGCTATCTAGTGGTTGCAGATAGACCTAATCCGTTTACCATTAAATTCACAGACTCGAATATTTTGATGTGCGCGACTTCTCGATCACTCTGTATATTAAAACATAAAAGGAACGGAGAAGCATAAAAAGAGGAAATTGTTTTATTATCCAAAATAAATTAAATTTTATTTTTTTAAAGCAGTATAATATCAAGGGTGTAAACCTTTCCGATGAAAATTTATTTTCAGTCATGTAAAAGGGCCAAGGTCCATATATATATATATATATATATATATATATATATATATATGTTATAAATATCATATATCTCTGAAAATATATATAGTTATATTTCTATCCCCAAAAAATATATCTATATATATATATATATATATATATATATATATATATATATATATATATATATATATATATATATATAAAGTATATATATATATATATATATATATATATATATATATAATAAAAAAAGAAAAAAATATATATATATATATATATATATATATATATATATATATATATATATATATATATATATATATATATATATATATATATATATATATATATATATATATATATATTATTTACAAATATATATATAGAAAGTACAGAGAGAATAAATTCAGCGGGGAATATTAAGGTATCTATATATATATATATATATATATATATATATATATATGACATGAGTGTAATGGAATGAACCATACACCCCAATGCCCATGCCCGATAGGAATTAATCTCAACGCCTCTTATGACACGCAGAACATTACTCTCAGGAAACAGGTTGAGAAATTCTTTTCTGTCTGTCCATCAAGGACCTATTACGAGAAGAGTGGGGGGAGCAGATATTTCCATTATATTATTATATATATATATATATATATATATATATATATTATTATATATATATATATATATATATATATATATATATATATTATAATTTTTATATATATATAACATATATAGTATATATATATTATATTATTATTATTATATCTAAATATTTGCACTACACATAGATATATATAGATATATATATAAGGAGCTATTATCTATATATATATATATATATATATATATATATATATATATATATATATTATATATATATATATTTTTGTATATAATAAATATATATATATATATATATATATATATATAGTTATTATTATTATTATATATATAAAGATATATATATATATATATATATATATATATATACTTAGTATATATATATATATATATATATATATATATATATATATATATATCAATATTTCACTTTTTGGAACGATTAAATTTTTTGAAAAAATGAAATATTGATATATATTTTTTTTACTTATCCGATCAACATCAAATTTTAAGGGCATGTATAGTTGGGCGGGATACACCTTTTTTACTTAGATAATTTTTTTGTAAACTAAAAAGAAAATTTTTAAAAAATTTCCCAAAATTTTTTTTGGGAAAATTTGTTCCAAGAACAAATCCCAAATTAATGCATATACAAAGAAATTATCTAAGTAAAAAAATATGCCTCTTCCCCGACTACATATGCCTTTAAAATTTCATCCCCTTCGCCCGAACAGGATAAACATTATCGGAATTTTTTATTTCAAAATCCAAAAAAAATGGGTAAGCAAATGTGGATATGGTAGGTAATGAACCCATCTATGCATATTTAAAATTTGAAGTCATTTCGGAAAAAAATCTGGAAGTTGATACGAAGAATTTCAAAAACATGGGTTTTGAAAAATTGAAAATTTTGAAAGAATGACTACAGACACGGAAAAACACCGGAAAACAACGTTGTAGAGGCCAAAAAAAGCTACAATTTGGTGTTTATAGGGTCAAAATAGCCCGATAATTCCGAATTTTTAATATTTTGCTATAGCTCGCTCAAACATAGAATTTCGCCAAACCAAACCTAAAACTTAGGGCTCCCAATCAAAACCTGTTCTACCAAAACCAACCTCCACAATGAAACACTTACACAAAAAAACCAAAGTTTCATTAACATGTATGGCACACAATTTTACCATAAAATCCTCCAAAAACTTCAAAAGTCAAATATCCTTCATACCACTACTACAATTTCTTCAGGACTCTGCAAGGTACCGTTTAATATGCAGTCCACTAAACGTAAGCCCTTTTCTACAAAAACATTTTCGGCACCATTTCAATCCCGCTTTAGACTACTCACATTAAGCAAATACATTCACCCAGTCACCACACCAAATTATCTTAGCAATCGTCAAACAAACATATCATCAACGAACACCTTCCCAACATATCTAATACACAAAACAATCTTTTCCCACACAAAATGCAAATCACGCTTGCCATATTTATATTTCATGACCGTTAGTGGACAGCTTGTTGATGTATAGTTCCAATATAAAAGGCAACAATTAGATCTACCTTAGAAATGAATTTGCAACCTTGTAAAAGGAATGAAAGTTTATTCAAAAATTGGTTCATTTACGCTGAGACTTTATAAAAAAAAAGAATTCATCATAGCCCTTGTAATTAAATACCTCGGTGGATAGACATAACTCATCCGAGATGGGTTAGGCGGAAACCTCTAAACAATGATAAGGGACTAAAGCTCACTGAAGAGCAAGCTTCTAATCAAAAATTATTTTAACTATTTAACTCGCATTAATAAAATGATCTCGTAGATAAATTATCTGATTCGACTCGGGGAAATATAATCAAGAACGCAGAGTCACTATTCTGAGTGCAGTATTGAAGAGTGAGAGTGAATACCTATATATTATATTTCTGCGTCGCTCTTCGCTACTTTTATAAGTCTACGAAGAAAACACGCCGAGGGGTTTAGACGAATAAGTAATTAATTAAATAACCTCATTTTACATATAACAATAGAAATAATAACAATTGATATTAAAAGATAGCAAATTTCAAAATATATATTTAACTCTAAAATAAATTTTATTGAATATAACTAATTTTAGAATAAAATTGGTAAAATCATTAGAATTTACAAAAGAAACGTTTAGCAATCAATCACATGTTTGAGTTACTATCGTGATTTTTTACTTCCATTAGAATATATCTTAATAATTGTACATTTGTAATTAATGATAATTAATAATTTTACGTGATAACAAAAGAACCAGTGTTCTCCACTGATCAATTTGGTACAAGAATCAAGTCTCTAGCATACATTAATGAGGCAGATATGCCAAAATATTTTGATATATAAGATAAAAATGGCAAGGTTACAGCCGGGGTCAATGACTTGACCTTCTCGAATTGACAGGAGGTCCCACAATGACATTATACACGTAAAGAGGTTAGAAGGTGTCAAGACAACTTGAATATACTAAACCATTATACTCCGATATCCCTGGAACCCTGGGCAATTACGAAGAGGGAGAAGGGACACCTGTTCAAATTATGATTTAAATTTCAAATGGAACTATTGTTCCGAACTTTATTGATTGCATAATTACGAATAACTTAGATTTATTATAAAAGTTATCAACAAAATGTAGTTTTATATCTTTAGTCTAATTTTAGTAAAGGTTTGACGATTATTCAAAAACGTTGTCACAAAGAAAGTTCACATTAGTAAACCGGTTACATTGTATCGGTTTCATTTTTCTCAATTATTTATCAAAAAAAAATAGTCTATTTATATATAATTATAAACCTTATATATATATCTATTATAATATAATATTCTATATATATATATTATTATATATATTATATATAATATATATATTTTTATATATATTATATCTATATATTATTATATAATATATTTATATAATATATATTATATATATATATATATTATATATATATATATATAATATTATATTGAAATAATACTTTTTTTTGGCTTAGAAATATGTAACAATAATAGTTTTTTGGACATGCAATAAGGAAGAATTCGGGTTAAATTCTTTACCAAAAATGATATGGGGGGTCCAGTCACCTAATCCATTTTTATAGGTTATTACATGATTTCACCAGTGGGGGTCATAAAACATTGGGACTGGTTTAATATTGTTGTAATATAATTTTTAAAAAATATAAATATTGGTGAATTTCAAAGGAGAGGTAAGTAGCCCCATTCATCAAAGGGATCATTAGTAACTCCTACGAGCCTTTCAGTGGAAGGGTACTGTTGACGTAATCGAGTATGGTAATTTTGAATTTCTCAATAGGCATTTACGGGTGCGAATTGGTCAACACGGACCTCTTATGCACCAATGACATCAACCTATTTTATCTCGCATTCCTGTATGCTGAGACAATTGTTTTCTCAATAATCACACCAAGTGACGATGTGACTTCAAAGGGAATGTATTAGAGTTTTTTCTAACCAGGCTTTTAAACACGGAAATCCATCTGATCAGGAGTAGATTCAAAAATCTCCCTGATCCAACCGACTTGCACAATCACCAGTTCTCGGCAACTGAAAGGACATGGGACAGAGATCAAGTCATCCTACACAGAAATCATAAAACAGGCAAAATCCTGGCCATAACTTGTGTGACGTAAAATTGAAGTATATGTAAATAAATCCGAACACATATATATATAATCTATACTTTATATCATTAATCATATCTATATATATATCATATATATAATTATCTTATATAATTGTTACTTCGATATCAATAACTACTTCTAACGCTATATCACATAAAAGGTTATATAATAACGTATAACACATTAATTATTAGTGTTATATTATAATAGTGTGATTAAACATATATAATATTTTAAGTATATTTTATAAAACAGTTTGGTTATAATTTATCTTATACATTGAATTTGTAGCTTAATTCAAAATAGCAAACTTTGGAAATCAATTATAAGGTTAGGTAGTATAGGTCAGTAATTATAAGGTAATTATAGGTGCAGCTTGTATGCGTTCTTGCTTCAGGAATTGCTTTGCGTTTATAATAATATATATAATTAATATTTATATATTATATAAGTCTAACATTATATAATAATATAATATAATAAACGAATTAATGATATATATATATATTAATCATTATCTTGCGTGTACTCCAGGCTTTAATTGGCGAGGCACAATATAGGTTACAAGCACTACCGATGAAGACAACTTAATTGAAACATTTTTGGAGGCATCCATTCCCGATGCATTTTAGGTTTGTGACGTACCGGCTAATGACAGTATTAAATAGGTAGCGTAAATAAGGAAGAAGCAATAGTATACATAGACAGCATTCTTTTATTAAGAGCGGATGTAAGTATGGGAGGGGGGTAAGGTTATTCAGTTGATACTTAGAGGCTCCGAGGCGGGGCAGACGATATATTTGGGCGACGGAGATTTATTTGTCCAATATTCTTAAACCCAATGAAGCAGGCGACAGCAATGTTGTAGGGAGCTTGTTGATTTTATACCCCAGTAAATTTTGAATTTTAATACCTGCACAGATAACCCTATGACCCACGTACCCTAAACGCCTTAATCTCCCCTCTAGCAAACTGATACTTAGTTCAATGCTGTGGAAATTGTCAATAATAATCTAATTCTTCGATATATATAATATATATATTTGTACTTTTTTTTTATTTCTTCACGAAAATTTTCACTTACATGCCATATTTATTTTATTTTATATTTCATTTTTACTTCCTATCTCTATATAGTTAATATCTTTGATTTTTTTTGTGAATAATATCGCTTGATAATCTATATAAATAGAAATGACTGTCATATGAAGCTGTCTGATCTTCATTAACTATCATAAATTACATTATATGCATATATACTGTATATTTCACAATGCATACAATGAATTTTTATATATTATCTAATATATTCTTTTACATAATTTTATATCATAGGTCAATAATTACAGGTTTATATTATAATTTTATATAATAAGCCGCACTAATCTGTTAAAGTATTGAAGACTGTAATCTGTACAAATTACTTACTTCGCTCTGTAGGAAAATGTATTCATAAAGTTAATTTTCCTTTCATGTCTTTTTTTTCTTATAAATTTCTGTAGATAAAATAATACATAATTTTCTTGGCTGTATTTATCTAAAGTATTTTATTTATGTATCATATTATTTTATTGTTTTCCTTTGTTGCTGCTCTTTCGCGGATATATATATATATTCATCTTGCAATTTCAATACTTCATTTAAATTAATTTAGTGCTTTGCTAGAATAGTTTTCGTCATTTAGGAAATTTTTTTCATCCTACTTACTCTGTTTGCTCAGAAAGAGCAGAACATTTGGAGTCATAATTGAAATTGGGTTTCAGTACTGTCACGTAGATTTACCAATAGTACCTTATTAGTTATATGCTTTTAATTATTCTTGTAGCTTACATAATGCATACTGCCTTTTTACTTCAGTTTGACTTGATAATTGCATGCTATGAGCTAATTTGCATATGTATAGCTTTTTAACTACAACATAGTTTGTATAAATCCAAGGGTAAATAATTATATATATATATTGATAGTCCTTTGATATTTCATGGGTATATTTTTATCGATTGTGTTGTTTCCTTACCAGTTCGCCATCCATATCTACACTCACCCCGGTTAGTCTGCAGGATAGCACTCGAGATGAAGTCATGCCGGCTTTGCAATAGTTGAATGGATTGAGCAACGACAATGAAACGTCAGGAGGTGCGTGAGGATGGCATCTTTGCCAGTTTACTTTATTTGAAACTACAGTGCAGTATTTTCTTGTCAGTAATTGCTTTTGAATTGGATTAAAGATCATTTTTGTTCGCTTTTATGTTTGCCGCTGAGAGGTGCGGTTTTGGTTTTTGCCCAGGTACATTTGTCAGATTTTGTCTCTGCAACCAATCATCTTACTAAGTGTCTATTTTATTACCTTTTACTTAGGGCATTTCGTTCAAGTTAGATTTGTACTCTTGTTAGTTACCAGTTCATCCGGGAGCCCAATATGGTGGGGCACACTTATGGCTAGTTATTTTATTATACTTTTGAGAGTGCTAGATATTCTAGTGCAATTTTAGCGCTTTGGTATAATATATCTATGTTGGCCTACTAAAGCTGCCAGTCTATTTATAATTAAATTACTTTTCGGCTTTCAAATTATATATGTATAGCCTATTTTATTAATCCAGGCTTTGAACCAATTATCATATATTTTAGTACCATCTAAATTGCATACCATGTAACCTAGTCATTACTAACATGTATAGTTGATTTCTATTACATTTCTCCTTTATATAGTTATATAGGCTAACTTTTCTGTTAAAAGTACAGTGGTGTTGCAGCTTGGATGCCCGCCTTGAGTGTTTTTTTTCCTTGTTGGTTACTGCTCATATGATACGCGAGTATAAATTATGAACCGTCAGATGGGTCCCTTTGGGGCCGCGGGGTGTGGTCACGTCTTTCTATATCGTTTTATACAAGATCGCTTTTGCTATTCTTTTGAGGATAAATTGGTACTAGACTTCTAAATCCGCAGGTATTAATGTGCTGGTTGTTTTACTGGGGTTTTTACATATTAATTATACTCCTTTTTATCACTCTCTTCTTATTATTATCACATGTCTTGTTCTCACATTGGTTATAGGTACACTCACACCTTACTTAAATTACGTTTTTTTGCAGCTTTGTCAACTGTATGTATGAGTGATTGTTCTATCGGTTTTCACTACTTGATATTTATAAGGCACAGAGGGGCCCCCCCATCATCGCACCGGCCAGCGCCATTATCCTCCGACCCACGTCAATGCCCCCCTACCGGGACACCCCCTTCTCTTTTTCCTCGATTAGGGGTTATCGCACGAGGTTTGCACCGCGACATATACCCACCCCCCCATCGCAACCGTCGTACCTCATGCTCAACTCACCATCCTTTGATCCCCATAACTTTTGGCTCGCCGTATACACGCTCTACTTGCGCCCCGTCGTTTTCTGCATTTCACACGTCTCTGACTCTAGAGTTCGCACGATCGCAGCTTGCTTCGCGGTCATTGTGGGCGTGCGTCTGGCGGAGCCGTCGCAGGACCATGTGCCTAGTGAGGAGGCCTTCGTCCCCCCCTCTGTCCCCCCTCCGGCTTCGAGCGTTCCGTGCTCTTGGCGCAAGTTGACTTATCTTTTGGCTTCTTGTCCTTCAGCCATTGTTTGCGGAGGTTCCGGTCGCCAGTTGGCAGTTTGGCCCGGGGCGGGGCGAAGCGACCAGCCAGTGGCTTGTTCCATCTGTCCCTTGCACTCTACTCTCTGCGTCCATCTCTGCGCACTCCCGTTCGTGACGGGGAGCTTTGTTTTCTGCTCTCTGTACACGATGTCGTCGCTACTCTTCTGACTCCTGTATTTATTTTTTTGTATTTATTTTTTATTCCCTTTTTTTTTTCTCACCTTCTTCTGGTATCACACGCTCGTTCTACTCCGGAAGCCTTCCTCACTCTCTATTGTATTTGGGGTTTCTTACTCCTGTCATGTCTCTTTCGACACGACTTACTTCTACTACTGGCTCCTATATTCCTGGAGCTTCTGCCCTTCCCCCCCACTCACTTCTGATCAAGCATCTGGCTGCGCGTTTTCCTGCCAAGTGGACATGATCGCGCACCCTCTGAGTTGCCCCCCTCTTTTATTAGTCTACGGCTTCGTTTCACCCGGTATGGACTACCACTTCTCTTCTGCGTCCTCAAATCCACATTCTCTCCCGTGGAGGCGCCCTTCCTTCTCTGCAATACCTTAAATCATTCGACTCACTAAATCTGGCTTATATTCATCTATCATCTAGTCTTTATTGTTATCTTTCTCTCTTCTAGTTATCTATTATCTCCAGACATATATTAACCTCATCATATATATCACTACCACCTCTCACTTATATTATATTACACATCTGGTGTCGCTTTGAAATATACGCCTTATCTCTAAAATATTCTGTAGCGCACAATCTTTATGTGTTTAAATCCTACTCTACTAGTCTCAACTGTGGGCCGATTCATTTGTACCCTTTTCCCAGTACTGCTATACCCACCTCCACTACTCCGTCGGACGCTTTATACTCTTTTTTTTCTTATCCCTATCTCGGCGCCTGTCGCCTTCTACTTTTGTGCCTGGCCACTAAGGGTTAGGTTCCTGGCCCATACAGAGCACTACCGGACCGGACGTCACGCGGGGTCATCAACAATCACCTGCCAACAAATTCTTCTGCGTGCACTAAGGCCCTTTGCATTAGTTGCTACATTCTCAGAACTCTACAATCCAGTGGGCACTATACTGCATATCCGTGGCCTCTACATCTTTTTTTTTTTTCAGGGGCTGTCCATTTTGGATCGGTAGTTTAGCACTGATATCGGCTTTTACTTCTGCTCCCTCTTTTTCATTTTGTTTTAATATTTTTTTTATTTTTTATTATTATTTTTTTTGTAGTGAGTGCGCCGGTATCTGTCATCGTGTCAATTGAATCACAGACTACGTATATTCTTGGCGCAAACATCAAATAGTTAGAGGATTCGGGTGGGCGTGGACGTGGTGCACGCTTGCTGCATTATCCTGGAAGGTTGTAACCAAGTTATTCAGCGTGTTTGCCGGGCATTACATGTTTCAGTTTATCAGTGCGCTATATATCATTAAAGGCTTTAGTGAAAGTAGAGTTTATTTGTTTTTTGAGACCCTTCTTACACTGTTAATGATCAACATGGGAATAATGGAGGCCCCAAATTTTTGAATCAGGAAGGCCATTATGTGGTCAGCATTGATGTGATCAGTGATAGTGGTGGGACTGGGCGTGGCGGGTCTGGTCGGACCGCAACTGGGGCAGGTGGGGCAGTATAGCCCTGGGCGCTTTTTCCCACCATCTTTCAGGCAAAGGTTTACGTCATAATGGCGTGTGCCCGAATAAACCTTAAAAGAGGGATGCGTGGGGGCGAGGATCGCTGCGGCAACTGATAGCCATGAGGCTATCGGAGCTTTGAGTTCCTGCATGTGCGACTCCAAATTAGTTTGGGAATGCCAATGTACCCTTCAGCAACTGGCTCAACGCAACCGAGTTACTCTGCTGTGGGTCCCAG
>JABUQX010112257.1:0-46993 GCA_015478945.1 Trachelipus rathkii
CGATTCATATCTTTTTTTGGCAGATTCTATCTGCACGTGACTCAGTTGCTATTTATCTTATACCCTCACTCGGAAGGAATGGTATAGAATACACGCGAAGCGGAGATATGTTATCAACACTCTTATAAGGAGTTATAAGCCGGGGGTCGTATTACTGATGGTGCATGAAACATATACAATTCTGCATTTAAATGTGTTTCGAGGATCTATTAAAGAGGCACATTCCCTTGAGAATATTTATATACGGACTATCTACTTGACATATGATGGGGTTGGGTTTAATACCCTTTAAAAAAATCTATCTTCACTCTACTTTTAATGGCGATTAACCCAACATCTCGCTAACTCTTTTTCTGCCCGTTGAAATATTGTGCGTCACTGGCTTCTTGGGATACAAACATGATATCATAGCAAAGCGAAGCACATCGGTTGCTTCTTTCTGAACTTTCTGCCTCCATGTTTAAATATCATTAGGTGAAGCATACGCTTGTTCTTTTTTTCACCTGTTTTTATATATATTATTTATATTATTCTTAAACTACTATTGTAGTTGGTTTGGGCAGGACGTATTATGGAATCGGACTTTTAACTTAAAGTGAACCATTAAGGAACCATTTTATACGTTATAAAGTATTTTGCATATAATATGCGTTTTTAAAAAAATGCCCGGTAAGTGAAACATGCTTTATTATCCTTTTGAGGATTAGAAATAAAAATCCATAAACATTAGTTATAAAAGATGTATCGTTTATATATTATAATTGTCATTATACTAAGTGAACAATATTATATCCTTTTTACATTAATTATGATATATTATATAAATATATATAATATTAAGTACTATTATACTACAGTTATAAAAACATAAGGATGTATGTAGCGTTATCAAGGATTGGCGAAGTGAAAATTTACAGTTTCTTATTAATGATGTTAATAAAATAACATATTTCTAAGTGTATATATATATGAAATGTTATAGAGATCTCGTATTATTATACGCGTATATAGTAAAAGAATTCTATATTTTATAATTTATAATTAGATGTTATAAATAATTAAATACTGTTAGTTACCTGCAGGAACGATGTGGAAGAGAAAGTGAATAATTTATCTATCAAGTCGAATAAGATGATAAAAATAATAAATAGATAAACAGTACAGTTATATTAAAAAAATACGCAGTTTCATACTATATATACTATCTATGATTGCGTATTAGGATGAATATAATGATACAAGTATGCTATTGATCGATGTAACATAATACTTATGATTAGTTTTCTATAAAAGTAGTACAGGTTCTTTATAGGATACAAATATAATGCGGGGTAAGCTATAGGTGAAGAAATTTTATTCACGTCGTTATTTAATGTAAATATTGATAATAAATAATTAATTAATACTAAATTAGTAATTATATAATAAAAAGTTTAATGTCATTAGTCATTAAAGCAAATTATTATCCTTGTTAATGATTAAATAACAAACTAGTTAATTATTATATTAAAAGGTATAGCTGTCAATTTCCTATTATAGAAAAAATAATGCGTAGGTAAAATTATGTAAAATTTTATCAATCATTAATCTTAAATGATTGTAAATATAATAATCTAATTATATATAGATATATATAGATAAAGATATACCTTGATAATGTTAATTATACATCATTGTCACAAACGATAATATTACTTAAATCAGTAATTAATAACGCCTTTTAATACATTTGCTTCCCCACCCCCGCCGTCTTTTTATGTATTATATCAAGCGACTATCTAAATTTTTGCTTAGAATATTTAATTATTTAACCCACTGTAACATAGGGGATAGAATTCTTAAAACAGTAATTTTAACCATAGAAATAGGATAAAATTATAATAAGTACGGTCTAGGCTTTTCGCGGCTCTGTGATCACTGTTGGAACGATGCACGTTTCTTTGGATATATTCGAGCTATGCTGTGAAATGAAGACTAATTAGTGTATCCCAGTATTTCTTAGAATGTTTGAACTATTTTTGAAAGGTTGAGCTATTATGCGAGGTCTGCACCATTTTTTAATTTCGTAAGGTGAGCTTCGACTCCCTTTAAGAGTTAGTGTTATTGAAGAGTTGACTAGCTATCTCTTGCATAGGTATAGCGTTAAAAGCGTTTAGTGACTCTTGTATTACTATGAAGGATCGTTGTTCAGGGATGAGAGGCTTGTCGTAATTAATTAGTGCATTTCTGTGTTTATTTAACTTCTTATGGTAAAATTATTGGTGTTCTCTCTACTAAAGTATTTAGTTCCCTATGTGGCAAGGCTGTGCACTTGTCGTTATATTATAGCTGAGTTTGTAATTTTGATTATGGGGGGGGGAGAGGGGAGGGGGGAATGTTGATCTACTCTTATAAAAGCGTAAAGATTTCTATGCATTTTAATTCCATATGTTATTTTAATTAAACATTATGAAAAGAAATTCATTTATATTTTTTTAGGTATGTAGAGCTCAGTAATGGATTTTTTGGTATAAGTTGGAGTAGAAATGTGTAAAGTAGATGTAATCGAATGTATATCAGTAGCAATGTTATAGAATGTTATATCGAATGTTCAATTTTTCATGTATATTGCCTTTACGGAAGAGAGTCTATTAATGATGCACTGGAGGAAGTTGTACACATAAATAGAATACTATGTTTTTTTTTATAAAAACGAACCCTCTAACCCCTAACCCCAGTTTATTTTTTAGAATTAAACTACATTTAATAGACATATCTCAGGCTCATATCTATACGCGATCAATTGCAACACCCTGCCACTAGTATTATGTATTGTAGGGTATGAATATCCAATTATTTGTAAATAAGAAATTATGAAAAAAATTCAAAATTGAATTTCAAAACTCAAGTAATCGCACTGCTTCTTTTAGTAAAAACATTAAGAACAAAAATTCAGCTACCTCTATATTTCAACTATCGCATGCTTCACTACAGTAAATAACTCTATCCTCTATTTTCATAAATAATAGCAAAGCCATAATCAATCAATATCAATGACACAAAAAAAAAAAATTAATTTCCCGATCCTTTCATGAATTATTATGAACTTCTTTACATTTTAAAACATTTTACAAAGTCTAGGACAGTAGTACCGAGTTAGATGAATGCGTAACCTAAATCCTAATTCTCTATTACCTAACATGTAACTTCGACCACCTCTCAACCTGTAGAGTGTCGTAACAAAAGGGTGAGACTTCATCTTCACGAGAGTTCAAAAATACAACGCACGTAGCAATTTCAAAAAGTTATTACTATAGAAATATGTAATCATTCTTTGCTCCAGTCCGCGAAGAACGTTGCATCGCCCACCGAGGCACGAAAGATAGAACTTTTTATTTCTATCATATTTATTTGTTAAAAATTGTTTAAGAATTTTACGTAGAAATCAATCAGATGATTAAAATAATTAAAATCACTAAAAGAAACGAGCTTATACTTTAAAATATAGTAATAAAATAAAAAATATTAGATGTGATAATAAAAAAAATATTTAATTACCTTATAGATGGAACTACCCTCCGTGCTTTCGTCTTGCGTAATATAATGTATATGTATTAATAACATTATATATATATATATATACTTATATTTATATACAATATAACCTACAAGTATACAAATATCCCATAACTTTATTGTTATAAGTTAATAATTAATATATATATTTATATATATATTATAATATAATCTACTATATATTATATATATTTAATACAGTTATATATATATATAATAATACATACTAATTATATAAATATCAAATATTATAGATAAGATATATAATATATATAATTTTATAGGAAGCGGCAGTGACGAATTAACTGTCATTATATTAATGTTTGCAATTGGATTCGTAATATAATTTGCTTCAGTTTGTTTGACTTTTGATTATTTTATATAAGTATACTCATATTACAGTATATATGCTATAATGAACTATATTAAAATTATAAGCTAAGGTGGGAAAACTATACTTATTATATAGAAGATAGCCTTAAACTATTATTTTTTTTTTTTAGTATATAAACGATTCAGAGATATTCTTAGTCATCTGTGTGAATCAGACAAGAGCAAAAGGTTAGGGTTATCATATTATATAATTATAGATAATAAATATATAATCATATATATAAAAATATGAAATAATAGACAAATAATTAATATAATATATAATAATAATAATATGATATAATAAGTAATTAATATATTAAAGATTATTTAAAAATTCTTAAAAATAAATCAATTAAATTCTTAAGATATTATTTTTTCAATTTGAAATTAATCAAATAATTGATCAATTCTTTTTAAATAATCTTTTGCATGTTATGAAATATTATGTGGAAGATTGTTTATGTATGTTAATATAGACATAGTAAGTATAATCTAACATGTGGGTGATTTTTAAGACAATTTAAGGATGGTTAAGACTTTTCGGCCACTCAAATGACTGCCTGGTGTAGGTACATTTGAGATTTTAGAGTTTCTTAAACTTATGTCTTTTCGACTGTTCTCAGCGTTATCTGGTGTATATATTTTTCATTTAAATCGAGCATAAATTAATCCGATCAGAAATTAGACGATGAAGCTGACGACTGAAGAATTTTCTCAAATTCCAAAGATTTCCTGTGTTAATACATTTTTGTTGAATATTTTTTAGAAAAAATTCAATTTTTTTATTTTATGTGGATATTTTTTTAGGATTTTTTTGGATTTTTTTTGAGAATGCGTGACGTCAACGCGAAATCTAAGTTTGTAAAACAAGAGCTTCTCTATTTACAATTCATTTATTTTAAATTTATAACACCTTAGGCCCTAAGTATATTCTGAGGTTCAAATCTAAAAAGTCTTATAGTCTATGACAGCAATCTGAACATCAAGCGCTAAGGAGTTTTATTATGGTAATAATGATATATATATTATCTAAGTTCTCAGAAATAAACAGAAACAATGTTTGCATGGATCTTTTGGTTGAGCATTTTTATAATGTAGAAATTGGTAACAGAGTAGGAGCCTTGCTATAGATTTTATTCTTCTATTTTATTTCTTTTGAAATTAAATCACTTAAATATAAAAAAATATATACTATAAACTATATAATAAAAAAGCATAAAATCAAAAAAAGTAAAAAATTCATGATTTTTTGGAGCAAAAAATCCAAGTGAACAAAATTTTAAAATGAAAAAATCAATTGAATTTTTTTTCCCTGTGCTCCCTACTAAAATAGTTATAAGACTTGTACTAATAATATACTATTATTAGTTATTACGATTATTATAATATATAATCTTATATATATATATAATATATATATATCTATTATAATAGTTATATTAGTTATATATTATATCAATAAAGTTTATAATATGTATTATTTAATATATAGCATATTATATAGATATTATATAAAATAATATATAAGTAAGTAACAACTGACCCAGGACAGAGCTTGCTATTCAGTAGGCTCCCAGCGTTTTATACTCCAGAACTTTTTTACGCCAACACTGGCCACGAAAGCCATTTTACGAGCTCAATGGTTTGGACACTAATCAGTCCTGCGAGTTAAATCAACTACTCCAGGTAGGGAGTTTCGCCCCTTTCAGTAGACTAGTCATCTTCTTGACCATTAGGCTCAAAACTGGTTTACCTACTGAGACGCCTCCAAGGAATTCTTGGTTCTTAGGCCGCATGAAGATCCCAATCGCCTGGACCAATAGTGAATTCAAGCAAAAGAAGGTCCGGGTTGCCTAGCCCCTTTCTCCTATAATCCCATGTAAGCGAAGAAGATCTTATCGATTCGCCTGAACACGTCCGAACCTCACAGTTCATGAAACATTCTTCCCGTGACTGCACTGAAAATCCTACTATTAAACAAATAAATACACCTAATAAGTATATATAATCTATATATATGTAGAATTTATATATATATTTATATTATTGATTTTTTTTAGATATAGTATATTATAATATATATAATATAAGATATTATATATTATCTTATAGTATAATTAAAATTATTATATATTGATAATATTATTACGTAGATATAGTATTATATATCATAAGAATACTATTATTAATATAATAATATAAAATTAGTATATATTATATATAATTTAGTATATATATATCTTTATATTATATATATATATAATATATTTACTATATACTATATCCTAATGATACTATGATATATAATATATTATATATAAGTATATATAATATATATAGAATATGAATATTTATAAGTATTGAAGTAATTATTTATTAATATATAGTATATAATATATAATATTTAAGTATATATTATATATGAAGATAATAATATAATTTATCTATAATATATATATTTGGAGACTTATCCTAAAGCAATGATAGTTAGATTTATATTATAATAATTTATATATATATATCTATAGTTATTATATAATTATGTATATATATAGTAGTTAGGCTATTAATAGTATATAGTAATAATTATATAAAACTTTATTATTATTGTATATGTATATTAAGTATATTGGATTTGGGTTTTGGTATGAGCTGATACTATGAAATTATTAATTCGAAGAAGAGATATAGGCCTTTTATCACCTGCTTCATTTTTCATTATATCTTTTGTAATTGGAGTAAGTTAATTCTACATTTAAGAATTATTAG
Source organism: Trachelipus rathkii (assembly GCA_015478945.1). Lineage (NCBI taxonomy): Eukaryota > Metazoa > Arthropoda > Malacostraca > Isopoda > Trachelipodidae > Trachelipus > Trachelipus rathkii. Next base: position 6,700 of record JABUQX010112257.1, read on the forward strand.
GAATCGTGCTAGAAATTTTATGGCACGGGCTTGGGAAGGAGTGTATCAATTATGTTGGATAGATTGTTAGACGAGCCATTCTATTAATGCATTCACGAAATTTGTCGAACCGTAGTTGTGAAAACAGCTTGTGCATAACTGAATGTAGCTATCATAATCTCGGAATTCATAATTTCTGAAGTACTAAATGCGCTTAGAGTTTACTAGCATAGAAGACCATACGGGACATCTCGGCTGTAAACTAGATGGTCTCACTCCTCGCAGATAGTAGCTCCATTAGGTAAGTCCTGATGCTTCTCTACGAAAGAACAGATAGATAGCGTCGCACGTCTTCAAGAGTAGATTTTTTTTCTTCGTTGTTGAGTTGGTATTATCATTTATTATATAGTATATATATAATATTTAATATAATCTATATATTTGTTTTTAACATCCATATATAACTATTCATTTATAGTTATATATATTTATTTATTATTATTATGTATATATATATATTATGTATATGATATTATATAATATATATAATATATAATAATATATAATATACATTATTTATATATATTATATATACATATACATAACATTATATAATTATGTTATTTTAGTTATATATAATATTATCTATATATCTATATATGAATTTATTATATATATTATATATAGTATTATAAATACTATATTATATATATAATTGTATATAATATATATACTATTAGTTAGTATATTATATTAATAATAGTATTATATTATATATATGTATAATATATATATTATATACTTATATATAGTATTATATATATAATAATATATATATTATCTATAAGTATATATATTACTTATTAGTATATATATATATATCTATTATATATATATTAATTATATATATATATATAATATATATATTACATATATTAATATTTTATGTATGTATGGTATGTATGTTTTTGTATGTATGTATGTATATCATATATAGTATTTTATATATATACTATATATTTATATATACTAATATCAATATATAATATATATAATTTATATATAATATATCTATATATAATATTGATATATCCTATTATATATTTAATAATTTAATATATATATTATATTTTATATATTATTATTATATTTTTATATATTGATATATAAATATATGTATATATACTAGTATATATTATATATATATATACATATATATATTATATATATGCATGTATAGTATATAGAGAGGATATACATATATCTATAGTAGATATAGTTTACCTAACTATCCGTATGTACTAGTATATCGTAATGGACTCATACCACCTGTAAGCTACTATAGTATATAGTATATAGTATATATATATATATATATAATAATATTATATATATATGATATATAGTATTGAACTTTTATGATTAACTTTGAAAATCTTTGAAATGCAGAGAGAGCTTAGAGTAATGCCAAGTAAGTAATATCGAAGATATACATAAGGTAAAAATGATACAACTTTGCTTTTTGACTGATGAACGGAAATTTCAAAATGTGAATAGGGTCCGTCTGGCTGTATGTGTTTAAATTCAGAGCCTAATAATTGGTAAGAACATATCACCATCCATGTCTTATCTCTTCATTACATTCGGGTATATATTGGTAATAACGCGTAATATTCTCTAAGATTAATGGCAAGTAGAGTCTTTTCAAACTGGTGGTGCCGCGCGCCAGGACCCTGGGTTGCACGAGTTATTAACGTTTTGCGGTGCCGCGTCTCAAGTCGTGCGAATTTGTCTTTCTTAGTCAATGGAATTAGTGCAAAGAATATTAATTTAAGATTTTCTTTATATATCACTGGTTATGATCAATGCTTAGGTAAAGTATAAGCTTTATGGAAATGTGGTAAAGAAATAGGAATTCCGAAACCCTAAAATTAGTTACAGTAGTATGTAAATAGTTTAGCCAATGCGGTCAGGCTTTTGTAGGATGTAATGGTTTGTTGGCGGTTCTTCAATGAAATCAACAGCCAGGAAGATGTGGTCTGCAGATTTACATAGGCTTTTAAAAATAAATCCAGAAAGGGGATGAAAAGACCAGAAATGCTTATCTGAATTTTCTATAACGAATGCTTCTTTAGTTACGTAAGTAAACTATAAAAATTAACATTGGATTTTCTGAGTTTTGAATACTAAATGAACTTTTCTTGTGAAGTTAAAGATATGAAAGGAAATATATCAAGGAATGTATCGCCAATATTCACACATCATCTATGTGATCTCTGTTAAGTCATTCTCGCGACTGAGAAAACCAATCTGCCAGAAGTCATTATTATAAAAAAAAAAAAAAAAAAAACTAAAATGTTTTTTATTATTTTTGAATAAAGTTTTAATAAGTAAATTGTAATTACCTGGATATAATATGAATCTATCCTATCAATTTTAAGTCGGATATATATAATATATATAAATATATACATAATATATATATATATAGCGAGTCTTTGTCATATGACTTTGAGACTCTCGACACATGCAGTGCAAGGGCGGCAATTAGTAGTCTGGGCGCTTAGCCGTTATTAATATATATAGATATTATATTATTGTATACTTATAGTATTATATATTTATAATTATATATAATATACCTAATAATATATATATGACTTATATAATATTACTACAACTTATTATAACCGTATGGTATTTATATATATTATATTATATTATACAAATATGTAGCTATATTATATATATTCTATCATATCTATCTGCTATACAGAATTAAAGTATATATTCACTTATAATATACTACATCGTTCATATTTTTTTTCTTTAAATGATTTATATATATATATATATATTATAGTATATAGTATGTACATATTATATCTATCTATTACGAGATATTTAGTATTATAATTATTTTATATATCATACTATATATATTAATATATTATAATATATTATATATATATATATATATTACTTATAAGTTATTCGTAGCTATATTATATTATTATTATATTATAGTATATATATTTATTAATATTATACTATAGTATATTTATATGATATATTATTATCTAAATATATATATATATATTACTATATAATATATAATAATATAGTATATATATAAATATATTATATTTATATATGTATATATACTATATTATAATCATATATTACCTATAGTATGTATATTTATCTTATATAATATATATATATAATATAATATCTATATATATAAATAAATAACAAAAATTTTAATTATATTATAAAAATAGGTAAGGTTACGGGCTAGATTTTTCAATTATATCCCAACACATGGTTAGGACTAGGTTTTAATTCTTTATTCGTATACGTATAAAATATATACTATATTATATAGCAAATTATCTTTTATTAATTATATATATATCTATATATATATCGATATTATATATATATCTAATATATATATATTACTGATATATATGATTATAAGTATATATATAATATATAGTTATATTATAATTATATATATATTATATATTATTACATATGTAACTAATTTCAATTCTTGTGTAGTAACAGACCGTTTGGCGTTATTTTTGCCGGTTCTTTAAACAAAAAAAAACAAAAATAAAAAAAAATAAGCTAAACACCTTTTTATATTTTTGAATTAAGTCTTCATAACACTTTTTCCATGCAGAAGATAGAATTAATCTACTCTATCTAATTTTAATTGCGATATATATTTATTAGTATATGTATATATATATATAATTATATCTATATATTATTATATAGTATATATATATATATTATAATAGGTTATCCTAATATAATTAGTATATATATTATATATATTGTATAAATAATCTATATATTATTTATATTTATAATAATATATAGTATATATAGTACTAGTATATATATATTATATTTACTATTATATATTATACATATTATATATATATAATAAGGTATATATATTATAAGCTATATATCTATAAGTAAAAGCATAATTATAATATGTTTATATATACTTATAGTTAGTATATATATATATTTGCTATATATTTATATTATATTATATATACGGGTTATATAGTTATATATTATATATATATATATTATATATATAGTATATTATTAATATATATATAAATATATAAATATACTAATAATATATATTAATGATATTATATATATATCCATAATTATAATATATACTATATATATATTTTATTATATTATGTATATATAGTATTATATATGATATATAGTTTAAGTATTAATATCTTTAATGTATATAGTATATATTATATCTATATATAATCTATATATATTATATCTATTATATTAATTATTATATATTTATAATAATATATATAGGGCGACTATTTAATATATTAGTATATTATATAATAATATATTAATTAATATACATTTAGTGGAGGAAAGCGGAAGCTGAATGTTTTGTCATAACCGCGGTTGCGTTATTTTGCGGTTTCTAAATTTTTCAACAACCGAGTTGCGGTTTTCTTGAGTTGCTTAAACTTTTCCACAACCACGGTTTGCGGTTTGCGGTTTGCGGTTTGCGGGTTGCGTGTGCATAATTAAAAAATAAAATTTTAAGCAATTGGATTTAAGGATTCGCTGTTCTACTGACATACTACTACTACTTACTACTACTACTACCTCTCAATAATAATAATAATCAATAATAATATAATAATAATAATATAATAATAATATAATTAGATTAATAATAATAATCAATAATAATAATAATAATTATTATATAATATAATAATATATAAATAATAATAATAATAATATAATAATAATATATTAATAATAATAATTAATAGATATAGAAGCTTTTTTCTTTTAATAATAATAGAAATAATGATATATAATATTAATAATATAATAATAAAATAATCATAATAATATAATAATAATAATAATAAATATATATTTAAATAATAATGAATAATATATAATGAATAATAATAATAATAATAATTATAAATAATTAATTAAGTAAGTAATATAAAATAATGATATATAATCAATAATCTAATAATTGGCATCAATGATCAACTTTCACTTCACCTTCCGTGCACATTGCACTGGAAAGCAGAAAGGTAAGCAGAAGAATGATGACGCAAATTGCAAAAAAAGCTTCAGCCTTACCTGACCTCCGTTGAGAACACTCTAAATGGAGAACTCGTTGCCAGTATAAAAGATCCATCCTATAGGGCTTTCAGCGGGATCTGTCAAACGTACCCTCACTGTGCATCTTTGTCAACCGTAGGTTTCATTCCTTGGAGACCAGGTGTGGCCACAACACATTGCTCATAAGACCCGCTATTTCACCTCAATTTTTTATGGCCAACCTTCTTTCTGTCGCCGATTCCAACCGGCTTTTCTCCTTCAGGACTTCCATTAATTAACTCAACCATCTATTTCTTCTCTGTCCTCTTCAATCCGCGAACTCACACTCAACCATATATCCTAATCCTATTGACCTATTACACCTGTTCTCAACACCACTTTGTCAACATTATATCTCACTGTAACACCAAATCGCATAACTCAAGTGTACTATATTCATTTATTCTTCATTACTCAGCTGCTACCTAAAATTAGGTCGAGTTATGGACCACAGCTTCCATTCCTCATTTTTATTCCAATCTTCTATACCTAGGGCCCCCCTAAGATTGTTCTATTGCTGACTCCATCGTAACTTTTTTTTCGAAAAAACCCCCCTAATACTCTTATTCCCAGGAAAAACAAAAAAAAAAAAAAAAAAAAACCATATCATTAACACCAGGTATAACCTATGACCTCATGTAACGCCCTCAGCGCACTGCAAGAATTAGTCATTTTTCCCTTTAGCAATCCAACACAAGGAATTTCAGTGCAGCAGCTTCCATTCCTCATTCTTAACTTTCTTACTAAAATCTGCATCTTCCGTTCCATTTCAATCCAATATTAGCGTAAATATTTAATCTCTGATACTTTGATACTTGTTTCAGTTGCCAACCATCCAACATGAATTTAAACTGCGGACTCTCATCATCTACTACCAATACCTTGCACTTATATCCTTTTACTTTCAAACCCCATCTTTTACATACCCTGCTAAATCCCCTCTACCAATTATCTCAAACTTTCTTCAGATTCACCTCACAAAACCAAATCATCTGCGTTTAATAAGCAAGGCACTCACCACTGTCGTCCATTCTCCAGTACACTGCCACCCCTACCTTTAATTCCTTCATCACCTTATCCATACACAAATTAAATAGCCAATACGCATCCCTACCTCTCCCTACTATGAATTTTAAACCAGTCACCCTTCACTCCATTTATTTTTACACACCCTTCACTGTCTACAAATCTACAAACATACTTTTGATTCTATTCAGAAACCTACAGCCAACACTATATAATATTGACATCTGCAATAGAGCGTCTCTTTTAATCCTATCTTATGTCCGTTGCAGGTCTATAAAACCTAAATACAGTTATTTCTCCTCTCTCATTTTCTCACTCATTTGCTTCAATATAAAAATATGATCTAGGTATTCTCTTCCACTTCTAAATGCATCTTGTTTAACAACAATCAGCCCCTCAGTCACTCGACTCACTCTTTCAACCAAAATCACTTACATATTTTCCTTACAACACTCATTAATATTATTATTATTATTATTGCTTAATCCACGTGAATAGATTCCCGATATTCTAGTTATAAATAGAACATCTTTTATTAAAAAAAAATTTTATTATTTTTGATACAATCAAATCTTTTTATAATTCTTATTTTACTTTATTATTATAACATTATTATTAAAAATAATTAATTATTATTTACGCGCGCGTACGTGTGTGTCCGCGGTTTTTTTCTATGGACGAATTATTTTGCAAATGGATAAAGACTAATTTAGATAAATTCCATTTTTTTTCTACGTTTTTAGTCGGTCTTCGGGCTACTAATTGTTCAACTCCGTTCATGCAAGACATTCAATTGCAAATACAAATCAATGACCCTGTGCACACATACAAACATACAGTCGTACACACATAAATACATGTAGGCATGAACCAATTAAAATAATTAAAGGAAATTACACAAAAATTAAGACTTAAAAAAGTAAACAAAAAATAAATATTTTAGTGATGGGTCGAAACCGAATATTTCAATAAGGATGATTGCTGTTGCAGTTTGTGCGGTTGCGGCTACTGTCTCGGATGCGTTTTCTCCACCTGTCTTTATCCGCATCTGCAATCGTAGTTGTTAAATAATCTACTGTATTAGTTAGGTTGGCAATTCCTTTCCCAACATCGGAAATTTTGGCGTTAATTTTTCGATCTTCAATTAACGCGTTAAATAATACAATTTATTTAAGGTCCCTCCTTCTAAATGAGCGCGATTAAAACGCGACGATTATTGAATTAGTCAATGAATGCGTTTAAATCACTTAATAGATCGTTTAAGTGTTCGTAAAGAGGAGGCCTAAGCGCTGCTTCTTTTTTAAGCTTGTAATGCAGTATGTTTGTGTTTATGGTCTATGCACTGGAAGATGAAGTAAAGGTTTAAAAAAATGAAGTAACGCTTAAAAGATGAAGTAACGCTTAAAAGTTGAAGTAACGCTTAAAAGTTGAAGTAACGCTTAAAAGATGAAGTAACGCTTAAAAGATGAAGTAACGCTTAAAAGATGAAATAATGCTTAAAAGATGAAGTAATGCTTAAAAGTTGAAGTAACGCTTAAAAGATAAAGTAACGCTTAAAAGATGAAGTAACGCTTAAAAGATGAAGTAACGCTTAAAAGATGAAATAATGCTTAAAAGATGAAGTAATGCTTAAAAGTTGAAGTAACGCTTAAAAGATAAAGTAACGCTTAAAAGATAAAGTAACGCTTAAAAGATGAAGTAACGCTTAAAAGATGAAGTAACGCTTAAAAGATGAACGCTTAAAAGTTGAAGTAACTCTTAAATTCCATGTTTTATTCTAAACTTTCAAAATTAAGTTGTTAACGCTTAAAAAATAAAGTTGTTTGCATATATAAAAGATAACATATACATATATGTGTGTGTGTGTGTGTTGTTGTGTGTTGTGGTGTGTTTATGTTTTTTTCTATACATTAAATTTAATATGAAATTCCTTTGTTGGTAATTTTATTTTATAATGTAATTTTTATATCCCATTATTTAAAAAGAATAAAAACCCACCAATCCCAATTGGCGCGTCAAAGTATTACATTTTGCCAATACCAGAGCCAATCCCAAATAATCACACCAGTTTGAAACTAATTATTAAAAATTTAGTTTTTTTTATTCACCGTGTACGTGATTTATACGACCAGTTTAATAAGTAATCTAAACATGGACAATATGATTGCACATTGACAAACACAACACAACAACACAACAACAAACAAAAACACCAACAACACACACAAAAAGAAATATATAAATTGACAAATTAAAATTTTATATATATAATTAGCTATATATTATTATATATATATATTATATATATATATATATTATTACTACTCTATACATTCATATATATATACGCTATATATATCTATAATATATATATAATTTATAATACATATTATATTAGTATATAAGTATTTCAATATATTGAACCCTACAGTTTAGGCGCTAGAAGATCATGAGGTACCCACCGTAGTGACTAACCAAATCATGGTAAGATTCGTCATCAGTTAAGTAATCAAAAATATCAGAAGTCATCTCTTAGTAATCTATATAAATATACTATATATTTTAACATACTACTATATTATATATATATATATTATATAATATATTATACTACATTATAGTAGTACTATAACATACTAGGGTATACTCATCATATATACTAGTTACTTATATATACATATATAGATACGTATAGTAATATATATAGAAGACCAAGTTTTCAATTCTCATGGAAAATTCCTCACACAACCTATACTATAGGACGGGTCAAGAGATTTTTCTAGCTATTGGATTTAGGCTCTCTACGCAATCTATAACTATATATTAGATACTAATCTTATAGTTATATGATATATACTATATATATATCTATCATATAACATATACTTTTATATATTATACTTATATTAAATTATATATGATCCTTTAACATTAATTACATATATAGACTACGCCTACTATTCCTATAGGTATAATACTCAATTTTCGTCCCGTCTTCGTAGGAGATTATTCCTAGCTAATATTATAACGTTACATCTGAAGTTTACAGCCACTATGTATTAAGACTGAATTCAACAATACCACCAACACCATAGCCCAACACATAAATCAAACACAAAGTACTATACACAAAAAACAATACTCTTCTACAATGCCCTTCACCTGCCATTGAAAAGCAGCGTACACTAGACGACCGAACAACGCAACTGCCATAACTGTGCCAAGCATTCGGACTACCACGTACCGTGACATGACAGAAACGGTGATTTCTAACGCACTAAATATTTACTAGTCTTTCCCATCATTTTGGTCACCAGATAAAAACACAAATACCCTTCTCATACAAACATTTTCCTTAGGATATGAGGCTATGTTGTAATGATGACCACTATGATATACGGAGAAGTGTTATATACCATTGTCATATAATTATTAGTACCTATATATATATATATTATATATATTATATATAATAATTAATTATATTTATAGATAATAATATACTATATATATATATATATAATATTTAACACAAGTAAAAAACTACCATAAAACCAGATACAGAGTAAGAACCACCAGAAGCATAGACTTAAAGACAGATAAACACATCCCGAATTCCCTATATTTCCATATATTTACCATATATTTTATATATTACACTACCATATATAACAATTTAGGATGAGAGAAAATGTCTCTTAGTTTCAACACTTAATGTACTGATAGATCATTTTTCTGATTCCATGTTTACAGGGCGCCAAAAAATATAACCTTAGTCAATTTTACCAGTCTTGAGAAGGTGAAATCCTGACCTTTTGAGAATTATTAAGCATTTTAAACCTCCTTTCTACTCATTCAATATTCCTTGCATAATCCAAATCGTCAAAAAAACTAAATCCGAACAATCCATCAGATTTAATAATCTTGTTATTATGAACGCCTGGTTTCCTGTCATTATAATTCTCTTTGAGGACAAACCCGTGAATTCTTTCAATCATAAACAGTCTTCTCCAATTCATAATACACGTACTTATCCCATTATAATTCATTTCATGTATCATATATAATTCACCTAATTCTCATTCACTAATTCTTCCTATCCGTTTTAATACCTTAATTTACTATTTTAGCCTAATTACCTTATTTTTTATTATCAAAACCTTTAACTTAACAGCATGTGAGGTCATTGTTGGATTTTAATTCTGACCAAAGATTTTGGGGAATTCTAACCACATTTCCAATATGATACATTTGAATCCCACAGGATACTATATAATAGTACGTCGTATATTATATAGTATAATCTATATATAACATATATATTATATAGCGTATATAGTATATTATATAATATAATATATGATATATAGCTAATGATTACTTATAATTCGTATATACTATCATTAGTATATATATATATATATACATATACAAAATCTATTTTGGTTTAACATAATTTAATTATTATAATTAAATTATATAATTTTCATTAATCTAAGAATTACTCGAAATAGACTTTTGTTATTAATACTAGACGCTATAATTGTATAATCTATAATTATATATAATGTATAATCGATAATTATATAATTACAATTTAAATATATCATTATAATTATCTAAAGGATCATTATTATTATTATTATTATTATTTATTATTAGTTATCAACACTTATTATTATTATTACTGAGCAGCTTTATGACACCATCAAATTACCAAAATTGTGGCTATAGATCATCAATTGCCCTGGGTTTGGAAACGCAAATTTAAAACTATTTATTATTTAATCCCATTAATTATACCTTTTTTAAATGTGGGAGGATTATGGAAAATTATTTCTATTAGTAGTAATATTATATATATATATTATATTTATACTATATATTATATATATAAACTATATATATTTAATATTCTATATATACTTATATTATATATATATATATATAGTATAAAAAAAATTGATTATATTATAATAATAAGGGGATGCTTTATAAAAATTATAAGGCAGCTATAGCGATACGGATATTCCAAACTATATTGATATACCTATAATATATAATCATAGTAAATAAATACTATAATAATATATATTATTATATTAAATATATAAATATATTAATATTAAGATATAATAATTAATATTATATATATAATATACTTATACCTGTAATAATTCTAAATAACTTGTTCTGACTCGGCGGGTGAATTCGCTCTGCACGTCCAGCTTCTGTTCTTGCTTCATATCTGCACAACGTATTGAACCTTCTCCCTGCGATCATAAGGACCTCATAGTATGTCATATTGCTTCTGAACCTGAGGGTGATCCGATTTCACTTCCGTGTTCCAGTTATTCTGTAGTATAAAGATTATAACTATGAACCCATGAATAGGATAGATAAGTTTGTGCACAAGGTTAGGTGAAAGTATCATCCCAACCCTGAGACTAATTCACAGGGCCAAGCCCCATTTATGTATGTTATTACTATATATTTTAACTTATTTATCTTAAGTTAGCTACCTCTATCTATTATTATGATTATATTATTAGTTCACTAGTATTATGTTCATCTATTATTATTGATTATGAATTATTATTATGATTCAACTTCTGATTAATGATAGTCTATTTGGAAGTACACGGAAATAGTGAACACAGATTTAAATTCCGACAGTTTCTAGTAACCTATGCCTTAAGACCCAGATTGAATGTTAAGAAGTTAACTGAAATAATATCACCTAATTAATGAAAAATACATAATCAAATAATAATACATAATAAAATAATAATCAATAATAATAGCAGCTAATAAATAATAAATATAAGTGATAATGATAATATAAGTGCTCCATGTATAATAATAATTCCCATACGATCCCATAATTCATGCAGATAATACGATACGCTATAATCATAATAATAAATAACAATAGATAATAATTAAATCAATAATAATGAATACATAATAATAATAATTATGCAATATCATAATATATATAATTAGATAATATATTGTATTAAACGTTAGAATAAATGGAGTAGAGATTAAATGAATTAAAAGGACTGAAAAACATTCATCTAGAATCCTATGTCTATGGAAAAATTTCACAAACCATACGTGTAAATAACAATACCTTAAGGTTCTTGTTCACCAGCTGACCTTTTAGGCGCGTTTTCCCCTCATTTTACACTTCTGGATTTAGATTGAGAAAGTAAACTCATTAAGACAAGGTTCTATGCCTGACCAATGTTGGAATTTGTTTGTACAGAACCGCATTAGATCAAGTTTGCATCCATTTTTAACCGAAGCTAGATTATTACAAATGATAGAGACGGGACTAGAGTATTGCGAAAAGTTCAACGACAAGAAGGCACTTTTACCACTCGTTCTGGCGACACTGCTTTCAAAACACATTACATAACTTTACTAAATTTTATTTTTAGGAAATGTAACATTAAACGAATCAATCCAACCAAACGCACGTAACTTTAACCTAACCCTTAAAGTACCCCTTTAACACCTTAAAACATTAACCCACACAAACAAATAAACTTAAACACCAGTGCTACATAATCCAAAGTTCTCTTATTAACTTTAACTATACCATAACTACTGGTACCTAACCACCAATGTTCGGGCCTACACGCCCTAAATCATTTACACCTATAATCTAACCTCAACCTAACCTTTCAACCCAAAATTCGCCTCCTAAGCACTAAAAAACTACTAAATACTATTAACACTATAAACCAAGCATTCAATAGCCCTAAACATATAATAACTAAACAACACATAAACTCAAACAAACCCTAACTACATTAATAATAACAAATAAATAATAAAGTCTAAATCACCTAATTAGTCATAACCAAACTTTCTATAAGCACCTTAAACGATTCCTTAAACGCCTGCCCCGGCGAATTGTAATCCTGGCAGTAAATTTTTTTTATTTGTGACATTTCATTAATGTATTTTTCCCATTATTCACATCCTTAACAGGAATTAGAGAATTTTGAAGAAGTCATTTGTGTCATTTTTATTTTTTAGCAAAGGTAATAAAATTAGTAAAACACCTGTCCTTGGACAATATCAAGACTACCTTGTGCTCATCACATTTTATGGGTTCAACCTTAGGGAGTGATCAATAATTAGACAAAATTCAAGTCAGGGTTACAGATGTACACATCATGGGGGATCATTTCAATCCTTACAATTAACATTTAAAAAATTCTTCATTAGATGTATTGTTATGTTAAAAGTGTGCTAGATTTATAGGATAGATAATCTATAGATATAAAATAATTGATATAATAACACCATCAATTATTTGTCTATATAACATTAATATAACAAGTTGTAATATATATTATTATATATAATAATATTATAGGAATAGATAGCATGATTAAAGCAGTATAAGTTAGTTAATATTAAAGTTATTACATCTTTCAAGTTGAAATTCTAATTACTACTGCTACTATCTCTCCCTAATTTAGTATTCCATAGTAATTAATATCTTCTACGTATTTTATTTATTATCTTTATTCATATATATGTAGTATTATAATTACTTATTATGGCTACATCTCTATCTCTGGGCTGATTATATATATACGCTAAGATATACTATATATATTATATATATTATATAATATAGATATTATGTAATATAGAGGTGTATATTATCTATATCCTCTAACACTCCACATAGCTATATATCTAATATATATATATATATTATAACCTATTAAATGAGACACAGTTACTCTGACTTAGAATTAATCATAGATTATATTTTAAAATAAATTATGAAATATAAATAATGATAAAAAAACCATTGATTTGTAAATAGATATTTCAATTAGATATAATTAATAGGGAGAATATGCTGAAATGAATCTACTCGTAAACATTATATTTAAACTAAATCAAAAAGATATGGTATGGAAAATGGTTAACATTTCCAGTCTGGGTTTGAACAAACAAATCGTACCACCTCCAACTGTTATCATCCCTATGGATACAAGACTTAACTAAAACAAAGACTCTCGTAAGATCGTATAACACCGCATTATTACCAATTAATAAAACGTTAGCTTGAAGTCCGATTTTTCGCTTAATGGAAAGCATATTAAATAGATCTTATATATTAAAAATTAAATTTGTATAAATTAATTTTTTTAAAATTCCGAAAAGTCCATCCCTTTTACTGTATCGCCATATCTATTCTAGCACACTACGGTACTTAATGACCAGGTATATCGTATTAAGTTAAAATGTAATCAATACTAAAATAATTATAACCATCTCCTATAATGATTATTACGGAGTCATAAAACAAACAGGTCCTATATCTAATGAAGATATAAAGATATATATTATATAATATTTATAATTATATTTAATTAAAAACTATAAATATATCATATATAATAATTACGGTTGCTAAATAAAATTTTAAAATTACCTAAAATTATAATAAAAAATACTAATTTCAAATAATTGTAAAAACCATTTCTTGTTTAACCATTTCCAAAAATTTCCAAAGACTTGGTAAACCCTGTTGCCAATGAGAAGTGCCCGAACGCCAATCTTTCAAGCACTCTACATGCGTGACATGCGAATATGCACTACAATTTTATTTTATATTATTCACAATACTTTCTTTTGGCGTAAATGTTGTATTCCAAAGTCTGACCTTTCAGAGGATAGACATCTACTATACGCGTTAGGTAAACCAACATGTAACCTAACCCTTTTATGAACAAGTTTAGTTTATAGGGCTTTGTGCTTTATCAACCAATCCACATTTTCCGAGTCTCTTGCACTTCTTTCTCACCTCCAAATGGATACACTACTTACTATTCGAATACCATCACCATATCTATGGTAACTACACTTCTGAAACCTTACACGAGGTTTTTAGGTTTATTTCATGAATTGTAATTCCTTTCACACATTAGCAATTTTGTATAATATCTTGTGCCAGTCATTAATATAACTTTAAGAGAGTCATTAAATAAAAATTCTGACCTCAAATGGATGAACTATTCAAATACCATTGCCATTACAATGGAAACTACCCTTCTGAAATCAGAAAAGCATAATAACTACCTTTGAGGATAACTGACTCCTCTTTCTCTTTCTAGTCACTCTCATTCTTTTACTATTATTTTCTAGCTAAATAATTTGAAAGCAATGCTCATTCTCTTAGTATACAAGTGACAGCTGGTAGACATAGGAATATATAACTTTTGATATATTCAAACTTTTTGCTTTAATGTGAGAGATTAATTTGCCGACCAAATACCTGGGCAGGGAAATAACATAGTGCAGTCGTTCCAGATAATTTAGAGTTACACATATCATTCCAATATGAAATAATATCACAAAGTTATAACATTTCCACAAATAACCAGAAATAAAAGATAGTTGATAATTCCATGTCATACTTATACGAGATTACAATATAATATAATAATAAGTATATCAAAATGGAGTAAAATAAATTTCTAATAATCAAAAAAAATAATAATACAGAATATATAATCTAAATTATTTAAACCATCTAATAAGGATAGTATTTAATACCCAATATAATTATAGCCATCAGGTGAATATATATCAAAAAATTCTTTTTACTAACAATATAAAAACCGTTAATAGCATCATATATTGTGAATTGTCCACGCGAGAATGGTATTTACCGCATCGGCTATTTATTGCGATAATGTTAAACCGAAATGAGATAACCGTGTTCACAACGTACCCCAATCTTTTCATATAACATACCAGCCTTAGCGTTGTGTGTATTTTTAAATGACCAGCCACCGTCCCATGTGATTTTTTTTCAATCCATGAACAATACAATTTTACCTTTGTCCAAAATTTTTCCCCGTATTTAATTGATAGTCCAATATATGTGTGTAAATGGGAAAGATATATGAGCCCCGAGAAGAACCATACTATAATTGGGATGTGAGTTTTCACATATACACCATTATACGTACACACCGTCTCTAGTTAGACATTCCGATATTAAACCCGCTTATGAATAGGTTCGCCGATAATGAGCGCTTCATGTTTTTAATGTGTGCCGTTAGATATTGAATTGTCAACCTCCCTTCACAGGGGGTGTATTGAGAAGGGGATGCGCAGCCGCTGAGAAAAAGAAATGGGGAAGATGAGACAACTTCTTATTCTCTAATTCTCATTTAAATCAACCAAAATTATTTTTTCAAAATATAAATATTTATGATATACAAATAAACCACCAAAAAAACAAATAAAATTAAATATTTTTACATTGTTCACTATTTTTATGTTTTAACCTAATCAATATTTATAACGTTTTCGCCCATCCCTTTTTTCTGACTTAAATTAGCCTTTTTGTCTATACTTCATTACCCCTAAATGAAAACGCGAGCATTAAGGAGCACAATTTAAAACCATAGATTAGAAGTGAAAAGAAAACAAAAAAAAAAATACTTTCCACAAGAGAAAGAGTTTGGGAATAAACAATAATAGCTTTTGACGCTATATAAGGAAAGATAAACCAAATATACTAGGTTATAGAAATCGTAATGTTTTTAAAAGAATATGACAGACCTTTCTGCCTGCTCCCTGTAATTTAATTCACCCACAATTATATAATGTACTAAAAGAGAATGAATAAATAATCGTACAATTGACCTCTAATAGCGCAGCACTGTGCCACCCTGATTCACATAATAATAATAAAAAAATAAAAATAAAAAGAAAAGATTTGATTTTAAGCCTATATAAGGATATAATAATATAATAATAAAATATAATAATATATAATAATAATAAAATAAATATTATGTAATCATTATCGTTATTAGAACATTCTTATTGTTATTATATATATATTAATAATTATTATTATATTTATTATTTATTATTATTAATGTATTATGTATTATTACTTGGCTTTATGATCTTAATTTTTTAACCATGTAACCCTATTATATAACAATGGGTTTATTGGGAACCAATGACATTTCCAGCTAAAAATCATGATGACCTTGGAAAATTCAGGAGAATAATATATATATTATATTATTTACGAATTATATTATCTAACACTATACTAGTAGTATGTATATACGTTTATTAACACATTTGATCATACCCATCTCACCAAAATCATCATACCACTAGTGACATCATAGTTAGGTATATTATATTATATAGCTATATATATATTTATACTAGTATTATATATTATATAATACTATATATGATATAGCTATATATATATTATATATATTGATATTAGTAGGATCCTTTCTAATGTAAATTGTTTGAGGGAAAGATATAATCAAGGCCTGTTTTGTTTATTCACTCCTAATTTTTAGAGACAAAATTCAACTTATTGCTATAGTACGAGTTTTTTTTAAACAATGAACAATTAAAGAAATAGAAAATATAAACAATAGAATATCAACATAAAAGTAATTAACCATCATTACTTTCATAGAATAAGGATTAAGTAGCAGTTGTCTCAGGTTCTAATTAAGATTTCAAACTTTAATATTTTTTTTCAATTGTCCTCGTATCTTTATAGTTTTACTAGTTTGAAGTAATTGGGTTTCTTTTAGATATTTATTGATTATTGTAAAAAAAATAATACCACTCTGTGCACTAACTTTAAATGTCTTCTAAAATATAGTATAGTAACAAGAAAAGTACTATATAGTACGATACTAAAAGTATAACTAATATTATTATTATAGCTAATATATTATAATTATATATAATAATACGTATAATTCCTAATTAATATATCGTTCATTAATATTAATATATAAATATAACTAGAGAATGTAATAACAATAATACATAATAAATAAATATAATTATAATTAAATTCCGTTAGTAAAATAAATTAAGTTCCGCCTTCAACTTACTTAATAAAAGAAAAATAGATTAATTATTTATATGTAGAGTAGTAGTAGGGTCAGTAGAGTCATTAATCTGAGAAGAGTTAAGATATTCTAATACCGCACTAATTGTTATATTCTACTTAATATTATAAGTACAATATATACCATTTTTAGTAATTATAAAATTAAGGTACGGGTATTTACCCCTAGTTTTATTTTATTTATTTTATTAATTATTAGTTATTTCCATTATTAATTATTATTAGTATATTATTAATTTCATTATTAATTATTAATTATTAATATTATCTTATATTATTATTATATTATTTAATTATTTATTTTAATCAACTGTGATTATAATTGACTATTCTCAAAGAATTTAATTGTACCTTCCTTCAAGGTACAGACAAAATTATATCACCTGGTTTCCAAGAGATACTTCTCAACATTTCATAATATGACACTAGACATCAACCTTAACTCGGTCGCAGATAAACCTTAAACTAATGAAGTAATACCTGGAAAAACTGTATCTTCCAATCTTCAACCTTATTCATTAACTGGTTATTAATTATTATTCACTTAATTTAAAGAAAAAGTTTATTCTTTTTTAACTTTAATTTAACTTATATATTAGCTACGGCACCGATATGTTTTCAAATTTTTTTATTTAATTATTCATTATTAATAAAGAGGTTACTACCAACTTCGAATTATTACTTATGTAATTACAAAACTCAACACTGCTTTAGAATTGGAATTGACAATTAACAGTGAAAAATTATAAGCTAAAATATTAATATATAATTAATATTAGATATATTAGATCAAATAAACTTATCTTTTTATTATAAATTATTTATCTATTATTTGACTATTATATTAAATAAATAGATCTTAATACCATTGCAAGTTCCTTATTCTTAAATTACTTAATTATATATTGACAATGGTCGAAATTCATTATTAATTAATAATGTTTTATTTAATTATTATCTACTATTAATCATTATGATTAAATCCGATTTTTATGCATATATTATTATTACGCCTCTTAATATGTGTAATAAAGCATTATCATAAAATTTAATATTATGACCGTAATTTATTATAAATTAATTAATTATTAATTAATTATTTTAATATTAAATATTCTTTATCTTACTGGATATAAATACTTTAAGGATAAATATCATTGCCTCTCAATTACTTACGATACTTGTAATTTAATGTTAGTAAATCATGGTTTTATCTACGTCATGAAATTGTTACTTGTTTGTTCATTTATTGATTTGATTCTCAACTCCCGTCTTATTGTTTCACTTGGGAATATTATCTGTACTTATTTGATTAATTAATTAAATTATTAAGTACCATATTCTATTTTTATTAAATATAAAACATAATTATTCTTCTATAATATTTTAAGTAAATAAATTATTAAATATATGTTAATTATATTAATTACTTATTAATTATTTAGTTCATTATTAATTATTATATCACTATTATATTAAACGAACTCAGATATTAAATTGAAATTTTCTTTATTAGTCTTTTAGATTAATGGCTTGGTAACTAGGAGAGTAATCTATAGATAAGTTTATTCTGAATAATCGTTTCTAATTGACTTTGTCGTTGTCATCGGTTTTACGACCGACAAAAACTCTCGCTA
The DNA here is from genome assembly GCA_015478945.1 of Trachelipus rathkii. Lineage (NCBI taxonomy): Eukaryota > Metazoa > Arthropoda > Malacostraca > Isopoda > Trachelipodidae > Trachelipus > Trachelipus rathkii. The sequence continues at coordinate 26,500 of JABUQX010112257.1, forward strand.
TGTTGTCGTAAACTTTTAATTGGCGGAATCTTACCTTTATCTACACGCCTTTCTCTGCCCTTTTTGTACGTAACATGCTCAACCCATTTGGATATTTGTAATGTAGTATAATACTAGCAACAATTATAAAGAATGATTGAATACATTTATAGACAGGATATGGTTGCGTGGTCCTTAATAGTTTAAGTACTGAAGAAACTTTGGTATAAACGAAATTATAAAAGTAGGAGATAATTAAACTATATTTGTGTATGTTAAAAAGCTATTATCATTGTTACGGATATTAAAACTAGACAAAGGCGGAGAAGCCTTAAGTGGACTTTAAGGTACTTTTGTTTTTCCTTTTAAAAATAAATAAAAAATCAGAAATTTTAAAACTAGGATCAAAATAATGAAAAGATACAAATCAGGAAACCGAAAAGTTTGTCGTTTCGAACTTCTACGTAATAACGCGGATGGGAATTTGAGAAGGAGGACAACTTTACAATTGAATAACATTAAATTGGTAGTCTGCATTTTAAGACTATTTAAAAAGTTATCTCAAAAAATTTCTTCCCTTTGAAATCTCTTCTATGGATAGTGTAATGAATGCATCAATGACATTATTACCATTTTTTATAGAGAAATTATGTTCCTTCAACATTAAAATATTGGCAAATGCTAGAATGAAAATTTAAGAAAACTATTATGGTTAAAAATATCCCATTTAAGAAAATTTTGGCAGAATAAAACATCTAGAATTTATTTAAAAAATAATTAAATCACTGACATAATCGTACTTTACTTTTTAACTTCTAGTTTTTCATCCACGTCATAGTTATAATTTGTGAACATAGTTAATTTAAATTTAAGATACTTACACCGGTTGTTCCCGCTGGCAGGGAAATATACTAAACCAAAGAGATATGTTTACTACAATTACAAGGCTCTCCTCTACTCCACTCACTACTATCCTCCATCTCGGTCCCCTCACATACCCACCCCTCCACCCCACTCATATCCTCGCCCAAAACCCTCCCTCTTCCTTCCCTCATCCCTCCACTCGCTCAGATCTCCTTTATTCCATCCAATACTACACTACACTTCTTGCAGTATCTCCCCCTTCTTCTGTTCCTAATCCCTCCGGCCTCCCAAACTCTCCATAACACTTCTCTGTTTACTTCTATCATTTGGTATTCCCTTACTAATGCAAAATCGGTTTCGCAAGCCTTTAAGTCTGCACTTCCTTTCCTAAGCCCAGAAGATGCTTTTGGTGTCAACGCTTCTGTCATCACCGAAAGTATTGCTGGGGTCCTTTGGAGATATGAGTACACTGTGCTTCATCGTTCAGTTGCCCAGTTTACTTTTTTGAACGAGTGATTCATAAGCTCTGTACTCGAGATAAACTGGATCGACGAGTGACAACTCGATGGTCGACGAACGAGTTCCTTTTTGACCCCCACCACCTATGGAGCTTTATTAGACACTGCAGTTCCATCGTCTGCCTATCCTCGGGCTAGCCATCGGTTATCTCGAACTCTGGAACAAAGAGAAAGGTTCCTCCATGACCACCACCTATACAGCATTATTAGCCGATGCAGCTCCATCGTCTGTCTCTCCTCTAGCTAGCCATCGGCTTTCCAGACATCAATAACACTTTACCCGTATACTGTGTCTACCAGTATCCCGAACGTTCCTCATACTACAATAATTCGTTTTTCCTTCCATTGGTAAGGCTTCCAATTCTTACCATCTGTGCAGTGATTTCCGTCCATGATCTAATAACATTTCCTCCAAGACTGTCATAACCACGGAAGTTAAAATACATGCTCTTCCTCTTCCATGTCGGCATCCTAGCGAGGTCTCCTTTCGCAAGAGGTAGGAGCCATACTCTCCTACCAGCGCTTCCTGCCATCTATCTGCTCCCTTGGAACAGCGTGCAGGGAATAGGTCAGTGAGACCTAAGGACTACTCCTTTCAGGTCCAGTCTCCACATTCTTTCGAGTTCGATCCATCCTTCCTACCAAATCAATTGTTGCTATACAAGTAAAAGAAAGCTAGACACGCTCTTCCGCCGGTGGTGCAAGAGCACACAAATATCGGGATCACGCTACCTCGCTGAGCATGTCCTTTGATTCCTCACTTGACTCCGATACATGGCAGACTTCGTCTCAAGTCAAGCTACATTTGCAACATTTAAATAGGTTCCTTCCCCTCAAGGAGTTATTATACCCTGCTTCCACTGATCCGCCTTGTATCAGCAATCTTTCTTCTCATGACAAGGTACATAACACTACTTCCACTACAGAGATTCGTCATCCTCGCCACCCATTAGCTACAGATTCTCCGGCTACTGGTGTTGGGGATTTGGAGGTTCCAGTTTCTATTTCATCCTCCTTATTGCCGCTTTTTCCGGAGGTCCCACTGTCTCTCCCTCACGACGAGCTGCAGGTGGAGTAACCTCTCACTCATCTGTTAAGACCGCGCTACCTTTGTTGCTGTCACATTTAGGTGCACCATCTGCTTCACATACCATTCCACCCCATGGAGAGGCTCCGCCCGTACTTACTCAAGGGTTACGTGTGCAGCGTTCACGGTCGACTTCAAAATTAGTAAAGTCCTCTCACGAACGGGCTAGGACGAAGTGGAGATTGACCTTGTCAGTAACTTTGGTGAATCACGCCCTCCTACTGACTGCCCTGACACCGTTTTTCCCCATCCCGCCGCCGTGTCTCTTTCCTTTACGATCTGAAAATGTCCCTTGGTTTTTCTGTTTCGATCCGTGGCGGGCCTCGAGACAGAAGAAACAGCTTCAAGCTGTCATTACAAATATTGCAGAAGTGCAAGCTCCCCCACAGGTTCGACTTCTCCTACAAAATTCACACACATATTTTTCGACGAATGGGTTTAGAAGGGGTCTTTTGATATCTATATGGTTCCCCATATCATGTTACAACACAGCGTCCGATTTCTAGGCTTCACTTTTGCACTAACATCTTTCATACCTACCACATATCCGTCCACCTAAAATCAGAATTTTATCGGACCCTAGATCTTCGACACCTGACGTCAACTAAAAACAGTAATTTTATCGGACCTTAGATCTGCTATCGGCACCTAAAGTCAACTAAATGGAGAGGTACTGACAGACGAAGACATCTTACGGCTATCTGCAAGCTCTTATAGATCGAAACTGGATTCATGGGCAAGTACGTATATACTGCCAACTAGTATCTCTTAATAATATCTCCTTGATCTAGTTCATAATTTCTATCATTAGCAACGGCGACTTGGGCTTTTCTTCGCTTTCCAAAGGTCAGTCTTGTAAAGAGCAAAATCAAACACCATTCCCCATCCTTTCGGCTGAGATACTTGATGTGCAGGTTCATTCATCCGTACTTCCAGAAAACAATCTCAAAGTGTAGTGCAGGCTACTGATTACTAGTTGTTTGCAGTTACGGTGTCTGGTATCCTCATCCGCCTCAATATTCCCTACTTATGGTCCATCCATTTACGTTCAATTATATTGACCTTCATAGAATTTTTTCTGCTTCAAACTTCTGTTTAAAGTTATCTAAATTATTTAAGTTACCTAGTTCATGGGGAGTCGAAAGGAAAATCTAATAGATATATAATATATATATATATATATATATAGAAATATAAGATAAATATATAGATATATATATATATATATATATATATATATATATATATATATGATAGTATATAACTATATTATTATATAGTATAGTATAATAATAATGTGCAGGTTTCGGTCTTGTACATTTTCCACTTTTATTTAATGTTCTCAAATTTCATTGACGAAACCAAATCCTTGGGAACGAAATTTTACCATTTTGCAATTTCTTCTCCTCTGATTTTAATGCCGACAGCAGAAAGAAATGTCTTTGAAAAAAAAAAGTCATTGGTATTGTGGTTGGATTTCTGTGAGGCTGCAAATTTTTCTGCTTCATAAGAGTTTTAACATTAACGAAAATTAGGAGCTCTTTTTTCCAGGTCTTTTTCTATTATTTTTAAAGAAATTAAAATTATATTCGCTGATTGGAAGCTTTTTAGCAATTTGTTTTTTGTTATGTTCTTATTTGCTTTAAATACATATTAAATGTACTCTATCCATCTTATAATATTTATAGTAGTATATATATATATATATATACTATAATATAATATATATAATAGTTATATTATTATACTAATATTAATATATATTATATATATATATATATACTAATATATATATAGTATATATGTATATATATATATAATATATATATATATATCTAAATGTAAATCTATTCTATCTTTATACTTTATATGTAGTATATATATATTATAATATATATGTGCGTGTGTGTGTGTGTATATAGATGTGTGGTAGCTGTTGTGTGTAGATGTTGTGTGTGTAAAGAGTGGGAGGAAGAAGCGAATACTTTATAGTACTTTTAATATGCTACAAAAGTAAAGCAAAAAAGTAAGAACCAAACAAAAAATATGCTTAAAAACTTACCATTGCAGCCGATGATATTATATATATATACCATATATATATATAATATTCTAATATATATATTAATATTCTATATAATAATATACGTAATTATATATAGTATATATTATATACTATATACTATATTATATATATTATATAGTACTAATAATTGTCCAAAAGAAGTGCTTACTGTTGTATGTAATTTATGTATTGGATCGTTAGCGCTGAAATTACAAAACTCCTTCGGAAGTGATGACCCACCCTTGAGGAGGTTGCAATCCGTTTCCACACGTTCTCTTCCACTGTTTCTAGCCAGTACTGGAAGTCATTTCCTGAAGTGTGTTTAGTTCACGTGTTACGCAGTAATTTTTTATGATTTTCCATCGTCTCAATACAACGATGACCTTTTTTGAACTCATTTTTGTCAACTAGAGAAGAGGAGAACTTCCTCACCGGATGGATCTGGGCTGTATGGAGGACGTGTGAAGTGACTTTATGTTTTGCTCGCACAGGAAAGAATTTTCACTATAATTGAGGAGAGGCAGTTGTAAGAATGGCCGTGATTGTATCGTGGTTGCAGCACCCATCGTCTGCAATGTCTTGTTACTATTCGCTGAACTCGTATTCAAGTTCGTAGTCCAAGGACATCTTTGAAAAGACGTGATGACCTGCTGTCTTGAGGTGGTGCAAATTTCATTGTTCATAATACACGACTGTCGAAAAAAAACTATAATCAGTGTCTTCATCTGGGACTTGGCCTCATACGTGCTTTCTGCGGCGACGAGGATAAATTTTTGTTGCGCCATTCGGACTTTGCCGTTTTGTGTCAGGATCGCACTCAAAAAACTATCGGTTCATGCCTGTTATACAACTTTATCCAAAAATTGTGCTCCATTTCGAAGTCTTTCAAGTAAATCCTTACAAATTTTGACCCTGTTCGCTTTCTGCCCAACCAGCATAAGTCTTACGGCCACTAGTGTTGCACAAATTTCGTTCGCAACTTAGCAAATGGTTCGTTTCAAATCGTATGACACTGACATTTTTATCCAAAATCAGTTTCTTCTGCAATTCACCCTGCACACTGAACGGCGGTACTCTTTCCATCACAAGCTCTAACACTTCCACATTTCATCGTTTGTTGACGAGATTGGTCTTTCACAACGAGTATGCGTCTTCCAAATGTTTCTCTGGCCCTCTTGAAGCTTTTGCCACATTAATAAACGCATAGTTCGCTGATAGAGTGGCAACCCCATAAAGCTTCGTTTAAAGAAGCAAGTGTCTGCTCAGTGGCAGATTTGTTCACATTTACAGCAGAATTGAATAAGCGTGACCGCGTGTTCCAATAGTTTACCTGCATCGCCAAAAAGAACGTAACAGAGGATAGAAACATTGCCCTTTCAAAAAATATGTAGCCTGGGCAAAAAACGTATAGAGGTTTAGACACACACCACATACATTAAACAGATGTAGTCGCAAGGACGTGACTTATAAATCTTGGTTAAATTGGTATGGATATGCTAGCTTAGAGTAACTACGCACCACTCGTATACGTCACGAGGAGCTAACATTACTCATTCGTTCATGGGATATTCAGTAAACTTTTACTTTTGGGACAGAGGAGTATTATATATATACTATATATATTATATATATATATTATATAATATATATAAATAATAATAGATATCATATATATAATTAGATATTTATATATATATAGATATAAATACTATTATAAATTTTATATCTTATATTTTGATATATATATATATATATATATTACGTATATATATATATATAATAATATTACTATATATATATAATATATATATACTACTATATAATGATATTATATATAGATATATATATATATATATAATATCACTCTTACGCATTTTGCCCTTACTCACTAGAAGAGAGGAAAAACTAAGAATACACATCATACCCGCATTCATTTACACAAAAGCTGCTAAAAGGTGTGTGTAGACAATATTAGTAGTGGCAAACTGGAGATTAGACCCCAATTCTCTGTTAATGTGAGTCGAGACTTCTTGCGTGAAATGCATAAAGAGGGAGTGGCTTCAAGTATTGATTCTTCCCTACAACGACAAGATTGTTTGCTGGTTAAAATTGTAAGCATCTCTCCTCTAAGGCAAATTCAAAGTAGGAAGAAATTAAAAACGAGGATAAAACAGGAGTTGGAAAAGTAAACCATAGTTTTCGAAAATGAATTTGAATACAATGCTTCAACTTACTTACGAGGTACTTGCCGTTCAAGTACCTGTTGAGAGGATAGGTATTCCAAACTCTATCTCGTAAAAAGATTGATCTAAGACTATCAGAGAGGAGATTGTTAATGATAAGTCTTTTATTTTTGGACCAGACTCTATTCTTAAATTGTGTGTAACTTAGGTATGAGAATAATAGTCCTCATATGTGGGTAGAGATTATTGTACAGCTGGAGTTCCAGCGAGGAGGTTAAAACTCACAACCTAAACAGTTTTCCTAATTTCTTGAAAGTTCCTTTCCAAAAGTTTTGAAAATATTTTATTTCAAATTTTGAACCATATTTTATTTCAAGTCTGAAGCAAGTCCACTGAGTATCGAAGAAAACGAGAGTGAAAGGTGTTGCTTGGGAGATGGAGAGATTATAAGAGTTATGTTTAAAAAAAAATTAATTTCGCAAGGTTGAGGTGACATTACTGGGAAACATTATCGCAGTAGGGAGAACAAAATCAGAAAATGGATGCGAAAAACACAACTGGAGGCAAAAGAAGGAGCATGTTTGAAATTAGTGTAAAACTTAAGAGTCGTTAAAGTGGAGAACATCTTATGAGAAATATATTCAATTACGAAAAAATCATCGGTTGCTCGAGATGATGGTGGTAGGAGTCGGTGTAGTAGATGTAGCCATTGAAACATAGAACAATAAAGTAATTAGATTCAATAATTTTTATATATACTATAGATGTATTAATATTTACATATACTCCATCCCTATAATGGAGATTGCAATTATTGTAGTTAAAAATTTTAGAAAACAGTCAATATATTACTGTGATAGATTGAAGTAATAGAAAGTTATAGCCTATAGGGTAGTATATATATATTATCTCATATAGTATATATATAATATATAATATATATATTTTATATATATATATATATATATAATATATATATATATATATATATATATATATATATATATATATATAGATATATATCATATATATTATATATATATAATGATAATATATATATATTATATATATAATATATTATATAATATTATATATATACTTATATAGTATATATCTATATATATATATATTATTATATAATATATATACTATATATATTATATATACTTTAATATATATATATATATATATATAATATAATATAAAATATATATATATACGTTATTATATATTATACTATATATATATATATATATAATTATATATATATATATATATATATATATATACTATAATATGGTCCAGCGTTTCGATTAGCCGTCAGATGTATCTGTAAAAACTATAGGGCTAACAGTAAAATGAAAAACCATTTTTTGGAATCAGGCGTAAAAATTTTAGTTATGAAACACTTTTAAAGAAATAAAAAAAAATTGGTTTTTTAAAAAAAGTTAATAAAATGTAGATGAGTAATTTTAAACTTATTTTAATTAACGTAACCTTACGTTGCCTTTAATGTTGGGTGGTGTTTACGAAACTAAAGGACATACCCAAGGGTTGACCTCGGAGATGCAGGAGTCGGAACCTCTTCTCTCAGCCTTACCGGGGAACGACGGGGGGGAGGGGAGGGTCCCCAGAACCCCCGCTCTTTGGGTGTCGCGGGATTTGTCTCGCCACTCACCTTACGGGGAATGGAAAAACGTCCAAATTAGAAAATTATACTGTAAGTTATTAAATAATAATCTATTTAATGAGAAAAGCAGAGCAATTTATTCCTAAATATGTAGACTTTGACAATCTGTAATACCTGCCGTTCATTATATTTTATCGGTAAATGTTTTGGCACAAATATGTCAATGTATGAATAAATAGATCCTATAATATACTATATAACTACTATATAATATCCTATAATATACTATATCCCAGCAAAAATTGACCAATAGGAATTTCAGACCCCGATACAATTGGAACCTGTTTAAGAGATGCCAGTCGATGTTTGAATAAATGTTTTCAAATTAGACACCCATATTAATTGTATATTTATTACTCATTTATGCTTCATTAATTATACTTATTACAATTTTCATAACTAAAATATTTCGCTGATTCCAGAAAAATGTATTCCTTTTACGATGTAGCATTATAGTTTTTAAGATACATATGACGGCGAATCGAAACTCTCGAATATAGAGACTATATATATATATATATATATATATATTATACTATAATATATAGTATATAATATATAATTATATATATATATATATATTATATCATATATTATATAATACTATATATATATATATTAATTAATTTTTAATTGATAAAAGGGGAAAACTTATGAATTAATCTTTTGGACTGGCTAAGAATATGCTTTTACTTTATGATACTTTAAATAATAATATTATTTTTCAAGAAATATAAATCATATTTTACATGCCTAGCGCATAATACTAATTAATGAATGATAATAATAATAATAAATAATAATAAAATAATAATAATAATAATAATAATAATTAATAATAAATAATAATATAAATAATGAATAATAATGAATAATACATATTTTAGAACAGTAAAAGAGCAGTCTCTAGCTCAAATCTTAGGTTTTAAAACGCTTGGTTCGGACTTTTTTTCTGATATATATATAATATTATACTATATATTTATATATTATAATATATTATATATATATATATATATATAATATTATATATTATCATATATATATATGATATATATTATATATTATATATATATAAATCATTATTATATACATATATATATATATTATATATATATTATACTATATATATATATATATATATATATATATAAATATATTAATAATTATATATATATATATATATCACTATATATATATATTATAATATAATATAGTATATAATGCTATATAGTATATATATATATATATTTATATATATTAATGTATATATATTAAATATATATATATATATAATTATATATATATATATATATATATGATATATAATATATACATATAATATATAATAATATATATATATATATATATATATTATATATAATAATTTAATATATATATTTATATATATAAATACTATATATAGTATATATTATATCATATATAAATATATATTAACTATATATATATATATATATTCATATATATATTACTTATATACTATTATAGTTATATATAATATATATATGATACTCATATACATATATTCTTTCTTTAAACTTAAATATATTATATTAAATTTATTCATATCATATATATATATATATATAATATATTATATATACATATATATACTATAATGTGTATATATCATATATATATATATATATAATATATATATATATATATATATATATATATTATATATATATATATAGTATATATATATATATATATATCATATATATATTATATATATATATATATATATATACATATATTTAAATATATCTATATATTAACTATTATAGTATATAGTATATATATTATATAATATATTATATATGATATATAATATATATCATACTTATATATATATAGTATATATATATATATTATATTATATATTTAAGTATATATATATTAATAATATATAGTATATATAATATAACTATAGTTATATAATATATATATATATATAGTATACGCTATACTATATATATTATTTATATATATATATACTATTATATATATATATTCTATATAATATCATAATAATATATTATATAATATAATATATATTATATATACGATATATATATATATATATATATAAATATATATTAATATTATATATATATATAATATATCATATATATATATATATATATATATGATATATATGATATATATATATATATATAATATATATATATATATATATATTAATATATATATATATATATCTATATTATATATATAGATAATATTATATAGTATTATACTATATATATATATAATACTATATATATATATATACTGTATGTATGTATATAGTGGTGATATATATATTAATATAATATATAATATATTATATATAGTAATATAATATATATAATAATATATATAGATATATATATATTGTATACTGCCCTCTCAATGAGTAAACGTAGTATTCACAAGGTCTTAAAAAAAAAACTATAGATATACAAAAGATAGAAATTTGACGAAATATATTTGTGAATGCTAGAAAATTTGTTCAGTATTGCTTTAATAAAAAATATACTATTGAACGTAGCCTTTAATCAGAATAACAAGACAAATTACTAATTATTAATTAAAAAAGTTCTAAAATAAGTATTATAAAAAGAAAATTGTAACTTTTGGAACTTACCTTTAATAATTGATTACCAGAATGACCTCTCTCCGTCTCTCTCTGCTCTCTCCGTTCTCTCTGCTCTCTCTCCTCCTACTCCTCTCTCTCTCTCTCTCTCTCTCTCTCTCTCCTCTACTCTCTCTCTCTCTCGTCTCTCTCTTCTCTCTCTCCTCTCTCTCACACACACTATTAATAGTATACTTTTATATATATATAATATATATATATATAGTAATAATAAGTATAATATAGTTAATATATATATAATATATATACTATATATATATATAATATATATATATATATATATTATGGACCTTAAGTAAACTGTGCCCCTCAAAATAAGTTACACAATATTAAAAAACACATGTTGACAAAATCAAAATAAAACTGTAAAAGCCTAAAAATAAATTTGTATTGTAAATAAAGAGCGTCCTATTTTATCAAAATTGTTAAAACTTTAAAAATATATGCTACCTAACGTAACTTAAAGTAACCTTACTTAACGGTAACATAACCCTTACTTGACGTAAACGAAAGCTTATTACTTATATAAGTTATACTTTCACTTTCCTCGTTCAATAACAAATAAAAAAAACACAAGTAATATAAATAAGTTGAAAATAGTTCAAACCTTCTTTTCACTTGTTTCGAGAACGTAACTATGGAAAAAAATTGATTTCAGCTTCCATGGGACAGAGATAATGGAAATGAGCCATATATATATAATATATACGTATATATTTTTATATAAATCAAGTATATATAATATTATATATATAGTATATATAATATATATAAATATATATATATATATATATTATCTAATATATAGTATATATTATATATATAATATATTAGAGGATGTAGCGGATATCCGCATAATTTTTCCACTATCCGCATCCGCAACCCGCAACCGCATCGCGCGATATAATTTTTTACGCAATAGTTTGACAGATATTCATCTATCAAATTATGAGAATCGTGTGTGCCCTACCTTATTATATATATATTATAACGATATATATATATATTATATATCTATATATATAGTATAATATATATACTATATACTATAATATATTATTATATAATATATACTATATATATATTAATTTATGACTATATATATATATATATATATATAGTATATATATTAAAATGAAAGGGACTTTCAAGGATGACAGAACACTCATGTGGAGAATACCATAATCAGATTCAAATGCTCAAAACGATGACAGCATGTTAGCAATAGCAACTTTTCTAAAACCTAGATACAAAAACAAATTTCTTGAACCATGTGTTTTACAGAAGGTTAAAATTTATTTAGTATCCTATGTGATGAAATGCTGATAAAGGCAGAAATATAAAAAGCAAAAAGATCACAGAAAACAATACAATTACCATACTGTAGAGCTCACTCGCTTCTGCCTAAATCCATGAACAGTTCTTTTGGCTTCTAGCAGCGATGCAGAGTCTTGTTCAGAGGTGTGAAAAAAGACACTCTATCAAATGATCGAAGGAACTATCAAAATAGTAAAAGCTATGGAATTCAGATTAAGATCCCACTGAGTTGTGTGGCGCGATAAGTTGTAAGTTATCTCCACATCCCTGCAGAACGGCGCCAGGGAATTCTTAGCATGCCCATCAACAAGTGTAGCTAGTTTGAGTCTTTTAGTGGTGCAGATCTCATTTATGACGAAAAGAGAAACAAATTCTCCAGAAAAGGGCTCACAATTCTGGCTTTTTGTTTGAAGCATAAGATGGAGATTTTTAATCTCCAACCGTTAATATTTTTAAACTTTGTTTGGGTGGCTGCAGGCTTGCTTCGAGCTAGGTGGTTGCTGGGTGCAAAGAGTTGGGTCAGAAGATCCTTGCACTCTGTGAACACGGGTAGTATACATACTATATATATATAATATATATATAATATATATACTATATATATAATAATATCATAATGATATATATATACTATATATATCAATATATTATATAATATAATATAATATCCGGATATATATATATATATTATTAATAATATAAATATATATAGTACTATATATATATATATTATATAATAATATATATATATATATATATGATATAATTATATAATATACTATATAAGTATATATATATTATATATATATATATATTATGGGGTACCTATGGTAGAACTTTTAAAGAACTTAACTATCCGGTATCCGATCACTCCAATCCGCAGGATTAGTGAATTTGGAACTATCCGATCGCGGATAGCGCAAAATCCACCATTCCGCTACACCTACTAACTATATATAGCTATATATATATATATATTAATATACTATATATATATATATATATATATAATAATATATAGTATATTTATATATATTATATTATATTATATATATTATATATATAATATATATACTAATATATATATAACTATATACTATATTATATATAATATAATTTATATATATATAGTATATAGTATATATCATATATATATATGCCGTTAATCTATCTAATAAATCTTGCATTTTAATGCAAGGTTCAAATCAGCGAAGAAGCGTTGCAAATCAAAGAAAATTTGTGTAGTTTTACAAGGAGGCCAATTTTATTATTTCGAAATTCAGAGAGAGAATTCTGAAGGAAATTAATGAGATTTTTCTCCACTTTTCCTATCCTTTCTCTCATTCATTATATCATTAACACACGAACAAACGCATAAACAGCACATAGAACGTATGCACGACACCGCACGCAGTTATAAATTCTGTAAATACAGGTCTCAGAGTTTCGTACAGATATTGGATATTGCGACACTATTGTACACATTACATTTGAATCCGTTTATATAGGTTATTGAAATTAAACAAGTAGCTATATATGTGACAATTGAAATCGGCTGTGATGTTATTTGAATTATACACTTATTATTAACGGATATATTACTTAAAAATTTTTAGTGTCGAATTATTAATTTACTAACATGACTATACTATATATATATATACTACTATATATATAGCTATATATATATATTATATATATTATAATATATATATATATACTATAAGATCTATATAATATATTATATAGATATTATCATATCATATATATATAATATATAATACTAATATTTTTAATATAATAAAAATTTAAAAATAAAAAAATTAAAGAAAGTAAGGAATCATAAATGAAGAGACGAAAGAAGGAAAAAATAACAAGAACGAATATAAAGACGAAAGGAGAAGGAAGAAAAAGAAATGAGAAGAAACATAAATAATGTCTATTAAAGCTAATTTCATCGAAGTATATATTTTGTGAGATCGCCCCTGCCCGACTCTTTGGTCGTCTCGTGTCAACACTGATAAATATTGGTTGGAAGGAATCAATGTAGTTCTCATTCAGTTCTTCGCCTGAGAACAAACCCTTATCTTAATTTGCTTTCGGGTTGTTAGCTTAGAAATGATATGCAAAAGTTCAACGCATTAAAGATCTAATGCGCTTTTAATATATATAATACTATATTATATATATTATCTAATATATAACTCTACAAATATCCACTTAATAAATTTTTACTATAGTGGATAAGGAAATTATATATACTATATCTATATAAGTCTCATAGCTATTATATATATTATACTAGGCGCTGAAGAAACTGTCAAAGGATCTTCTCCAAGGAGGCAGATGGAGGAGCCCAACCTGCTTATAATTTATTATAGTAAATGAGTCGAAAGTTGTTGGTTCTCTTCCCGTATAGGCAAACTTAGTAGTGTAATGGCACATCCTTTAAAATGCGATTAGAAAGTTCAAAAGCTCGACTGTTCCCCGTTAGGAGAAAAGGATATAATATACCCATTTGCAGCGCGTAATACTAGTAGCTTCCCGGTTGGACATGGCGTGGTTAAGGATCGCCCGATCTGGACTCAGGTCTAATTTTGGTCAATGAACCCGGCAGCGTTCACATGAAGAACCATCCCAAGAGATGGGAAAGTTGGTGAAATAACTAAAAACTAGATGAATAATCTGGAAATAAGTCATCGTATTTTGAATAGTAAAGGGGAAGAAATTGCAATTGAAATGAAAAAATGGCGCAGATTACGCGTACATAGAAAAAAAAGTATATACCAAGTATAGTAGATATATATAGTATACTATATATATATATAATATAACTATATATATATATTATACTATATATATTATATGATAATATATATACTCATTTATCATATATAAACGTATATATTATATAGTCATATTATTAATATATTATACTATAATAATATATACCTATATATATATATAATAATATATACTATACTATATATAATATAGTATATATATATATATATATATATATAATAATATATAATATCATATATATAAGCTATTACATAATAATATAGTATATATAATATACTATACTCTATATATAGTTATATATAATATATATATATATATATATATAATATATATATATTATATAATATATCATATTATATATATATATTAATTCATATATTATATATATAATAGATATATATATATATATATATATATATTGGAAATACCACGTCAGGAAATAATAATCGACATCATATCCACATCGATCGCTCTACGATACATGTCAGTTGTGATTTTGGAACTTTTGGTCTCTCATTAATCTCCTTCTATGAATTAAAAATTCTGCCAATCTCGTACTAGCCTATCCCACAGTTAACAGACCACAACACCACTACCATTACTTTTTATAATTTTACAATAGCAACTTTTCCTCATACATCTTCGCAAGAGATCGTGTACTAAACCTTCAACCTATTCTCATCTTTCTCTGTCTGGACTCTTTCATCCAGGTTTGAAATCTTCAATCACAGTTTTTCGCAATTGAGTTTTGTATGCATAAATTCTTGACACACTATAATACTACTATAATATATATATATATATATAATATATATATATATTACTTATATATATTATATATATATAGTATATATATATATTATATATATACTATATAATATATCATATCAGTGGCGGCTTTAGGGGGTAGGCAGGGTAGGCAACGCCTACTTACCTTAGTGAGCCCAAAAAAATATTAAAAAGTGCAGGCATATTATATATAAATATATATATATATATATATAATACTATATATATTATATATATATATATATATATATAATTTAATGATATATATATATATATATATATAGTATATATATATTATAGTAATGCCTTAGTAAATTAGATGGTCGAGAATAAGTAATAAATAATGATTTCGTATCGATCGAGTCTAACTTTAAGATGCCAGGCATCAATTCTACTCGATTCCTTTTTTAATTAGTAGCGATTGGTGTCAATTGTTAATTCTCGACAGTCAGAAAAAATTGTTCCTTATTCTTCTAAGGCAAGGCAACTCTTGGATGTGCCGTGACGACGGTCAGTATCAGTCATTTCTTTTTTTAAATACATCCCCCCATTTAATGAAATTAGAAAGAACTAAATCAATTTAATAATTCATTAATAACAGTAATATTAAAATAAACTAATTTAATATTATTTTATGCTACTTGTTCAGTCTCTCTTAGTCGACTTAGTAATTTCCATAATCCATATACTCATAATTATTGATCCAACGGTTGAGGTCCGAGGTGAAAAGCGCTTTGACTCAAATTCTTTCTCGGCTTACGATAAGATTTGCACTCTTGCCTCAGATCCAGTTAATAATATTTTCATTGTTAATCATAATAAGATGTGTGCTGGAGTTCTATATTTGTAATAATACGCTTTCATTTATTTTTACTTACTGAGTTTTGCTGTGTTTTTAATAAATATGAGCTATTAGATTTATAATACGACGGATATATTTGGATTCGCATTCGAGTTTAAGTTTCATAAAAATTGTTTTTCGACTGAAGTGTTGCTAGGCCATATTAAATTCACAACATGTTAAGAATATGTGTTAATCACAGTAGTGATTTATTATATTGAGAACAGGAAGAAAGAAAATGTGTCTATCTTTATAAATACAATGAAAGTACCAAATACTTATTTTATAATATATCTATATATCATATATACTATAATTATATGATATTATATATATAATATTAACTATAATATATATAATATATATACATATATATATAGTATATATTATATATAACTCATATATATAATATATATATATAGTAATGATATATATATATATTTAATAATATACTATTATATTATATATAATATATATTAATAATATATATATACTATATATACTATAATATATATTATTATATATGTATATATATAATTATATATTATAATTTTGTGATTTGTCCTACTTCAGAAAATGGTTGAGCCACTGAGCTCCGCCACTGACTATAATATATAATATATATATATATATATTATAATATATTATATATAATTATATATATAGTATATATATATATATATATAATATAATATACTATATATATATACTATATTACATATATACAAATATTATACTAATTATATAATATTAATAACTATGTTTATAATATATATTATTATTTACTATTATATGATATACTATATATATATTATAGTATATATATATATATATATTATATATATATATAATATACATAACACTATCTAATGATCCTTCTATTATAAATTTCTCCAATGTCATACTACCTCCTAAGTTACAACACTACTCACTACTTCTTATTGTTTTCATAATTCTCCTTCTATTATTGAAATTCTCTACTGTCTGTCTGGTTCTCATCTTCTCGTGACAGGGTTCTGCATTTTCTCGAACAACCGGAGGCGTTATCACACAAGCACACACGCCAATAACACAAACGGCACGCACACCCACACACACACACACACACACACACACACACACTACTAATATTATATATATATACTAGTATATATATATATAATAGTATATTATAGATTATTTAATATATATTATATATATATATATAGTTATATAGATATATAATATATATAAATAGTCATTATATCATATATATTAGCTCAGGTGGGTCGTGAAATTTTAGTATGGCACGTTAAAGGATTTCGTAGAAGAGTCAGATTGATACCACACAAATTTTATAAATTGATTACTAGTCCGAGAGGTTGAACTGAGCCTTGTAGGGTATCGGAAATTTAATTCCACCTCTGTCCCTTATCTTTTTCAAAGTAATGTGTTTTTATCGATTTATAAGATTTAACTAATTTGTTTTATGTAAAAATTACTTTAAATTAAATTAAATAAAAATAAAGAACGTTCTAGATATTATATAGTATATAATCATATATATATATATAATATATAATACATATATATATATATAATATACTATATATATATATTATATTGATATATTATATATATATATACTATCATATATATATATATGATATAATGGTATTATATACTATATATATAATATATAATTGTATAATATATTAATATAATATGATATATTATTTCAACACAGTAATATATATATAATATAGATTATATAATATATATATATATTAATTCAATATATATATATTAATATATACTGTACTATATATATTATATATATAGTATATGTATATAGTCACTATTTACTTGGAGTGTATATATAATTTATATATTAGCTATATATGTATTATATTATTATATAATATATATTATATACTATTTATTTATGACTAACTTAGATAGATATATATAACAAAGTGGCCAAATTTCCGTTCAAGTGAAGAATGAGTTTCTCACTCTATAGTTATCATGATCTTGTTCTATTTCACACTGGTCTGTTTTTTTTGACCTCAATATAAATAACATGTCTGCATCATTAATGGTCTTTAATTATAACATTCCACTCTAATGAACACCACCCCTCTTCCCTATGTCTCTATTCTCGTCTGCAAAGCTAACCAAAACTCCCAATGCTTAGGCGCTTTGAAAGTATTCCTAATTTTTATGTTACATTTTAGTTTAGACGTTTGCCATTCTCTTGTTTTTATTTGAAGTCTTCCGAATCTTCTACCTTATGACTTTCTTCTTGACACACACTAAATCTTATCATGTTTTTTTCTTTTTGTCTTTGAAATCTATTGAATATCCTACGTTCTTCGACTCTCTCTCAACTATAAATTGAAATATATTACCTTTTTAGCTTTCTCTGAAATTATCAGTCTGAAGGATTTCAAAGTTAGTTGCTCCTGACCGGCTCTCATCAAGTTGTGATGAAGTTATACCTAGGTAAAACAAACTTGATCTATCAATTCCCTGTCCATAATACATTGTTGTAGTAAAAAGCAACTTTTACTCTTATCCCTGAATGTCTTGAGATAAACCAAACATGCTAGGCCTTTACTTCATGTTATAAATGTTAATCATTTTCTTTCTTTGTATTCCACCAACCATAAATTTTTTTTTTTTGTATTTTGTTCATTCTTTTAAAGTTCTTAGAAGGAACGTCCCAGAGAGGAAAAATTTTCAAAGCTAGTGCTGGAAACTGGTAACGATCTGTATATCCCAACTTTTAATTCATCTGTAGAAATGAGTTTTAATGTTTCTGTGGGAGATGAATTTCTTTCGTAGGTGTGCACTTCAGAAGTATACCGTCATTTTTGTTTCCATAACGTTTTTTGCTGTTTATATATTATCTATCTTGGTCAATCCTGATAATTTTTTCTCTCGTCTCTACTCTTCTCTCGTCTCTCTCTCCTCTCTCCTCTCTCCTCTCCTCTCTTCCTTCCTCTTTCCCTCTCTCCTCTCTCCTCTCTCTCTCTCTAATAGTATATGATTATACTATATATATATATATATATATTATATAATATATAAATATATCATATATATATATTTATATTATATAATTGATTATTACATAATTATACTACTATAGTATAAGCATAAATAATATAATATATATAATAATATTATCATATATATAATAACTATATATAATATAGTATATATTATTATATAATATACTGAAACAACCCAAAATGTATATATTATAATAGAAGGCCATATTTATATATTTATTATACTATATAATATATATATGATATATATATATATATTATATATTATATATTATATATATTCTATATTATATCATACTATATATATATAGTCATTATAAGTATAGTAGCGTAAGTAAGTATATATAGATTATATTATATAATATATATTAATATATTTTATATATATAATAGTATATGTATATTCGATATATATATATATATATAATATTTTATATAAATACTTATAATATACTATATTAATATATATATATATATACTAATATTATATATAATGTTAATATATATATATAAATATTATATTATATATATATAGTTCATATAATATCTAATTATAATATTCTAAATATATATATATATTCATATATAATACTATATTATATTATACCTCCTGTCAA